>CM029279.1:32414066-32564990 GCA_016920895.1 Vaccinium myrtillus
CCCTGTCCTTCATTTCCCTTGCTTTACCCACCAGCTTCCACCGCGCTTGTTCCAGCTGCTCCGCCCCCGGTGGTTTCTGTCCCGTCATGTACCTTCAAAAAAATTTACTTACCAAAAGCTAATTACATTGAATCAAACAAATTGCTAAATATGATGAATCAAACAAATTGCTAAATATGATTGTGAGAAAAACTTGACAATGAAATCTGGCACAGAGACCACGAAAATACGAGGTCAAAACTGGAATATGCAAAAAAGTCCAGTGGGATTCCACCCTTGCTCTAATTTTAAGTACCTATACATCCACGTAAACACGGTGAGGCCGGCTGCACCAAAGCCACCCGAAGCCACAAACCCAGTCAGCAAAAGACACACCGTAATCACGGCCGGGACCAGAACCGGGCTGAATATGACCATCAGAGGGGTGGCCAGGACCAGAGCTACCACCGTTCCGGCAAGCGTGAGGCCGGAGAGTACCAGGAGGGACCCTCCGGTCGTGACCGCCGTCGCCGCCTTGACCACCATGTGCGACCGGGGCTGGCCCTGATGCGACTGCTGGTGCTGCTGATAATGCTCGGCCATATGGAAATTGGTCAGGGATAGAAATAGGAGATTGTGGTGGTGGTGTATTTGAGCAGTGGGGAGATTGGGAAGAGGTGGTGACCGGTGGTGTATATGTAGGTGGGAAGGAGGAGGGAGAGGGGTGGCGCGTGTTGAGAGGGGCTTGGCACGTGTGCATTGGGTTGTCATGCATGCAGGGGAGAGGAGACACGTTTGGTTTTTGTCGGATCCTCCGGAGCTGTTGAGAATGCAGAAGCTACAGCTGGACTAGAGCATCTGTGTGCGTTTATCAAAGACTGTTTTTATGGCGTGAGAAATTTGAAATTTAGTATGGTATGGTTCTGTGAAAGTTCCCATGAAGAAGCTTTGGAATTGAGTTTGAATGTGCAGTAATTTTCAATCATAACTACAATGCGAAATTGTTTTCTTATTATCAGCATAAACAGGGACGGACTAGGATTTCATGTACGAGGGGACCGTGAACGACCAGATTTTAACATTTCAAGGTTTAAGAATTTAAACATTTTTGCCTTTTTAAGTGTAATGCATGCACTTAAATTTTGAAGCGGGCAATCGGAAGTTTATTTTTTTGGGTCATGAAATGGAAATGCAGATGTTTTGCTACTCCGCCACCTCAGTCAGGAAATATTGCCCCGTCGATACACCACATGCATCATTATCTATACGGAACCCTATATGTCCGAGCTGAAACTAAAATCTCACCCCATATAAGTAGTGATGGGAGTATGTTTAGCACTAATATCCTTTTATTTGTTTAAGGGAGGCCCACCGTATAAACTTTTAATACCATCACCAAAAAAAAAAAAATAGTAGATAATTATTGGAAATTTCAAATGGGGGAGGCCTTGGCCTCCCTGAGCCCCTACATAGTTCCATCTTTGAACATGAATGAGTTCATGCAACACGATTTTAAAATATAACTCTAGACACAATTCTATCTGGAACGTGCTTTCGATGTATGTGGGTCCACGTTCATCAACAGTTCTGGACACAAACTGTGCGAAGTTGTGTTTTGAAGGTTTATCATAGCACTGCTCGGGTGCAAATGTTTATGTTTATGTTTGAGTTTAACCTACAAACTTGAGTAGTAAGCTCATGTTTATTTGTCAAGTGAGATGATAATACCTTAGGAAGTGATTTATGCACTCTCTTTTTTCATTCGCTCTACGTTTTTTTTTCCGCATGAAATTAAAATTTTACCTTTTCATTAGTTCACTTTTCAATACATCAAGGGACAATGTAGTAAATTCAGATGAATAAAAAAAAAAAAAAGAGTGTGGATGGTAAAATGGGGAGTGCAGAAGAACTCAATTCCCAATTCATAATGAAACATTTTTGTGTTCGTTGAAAATATCATGTGCAAGTAAAAAGGGAAATGATTTTGTTTGATCAAAAGGAAATGATTTTGTTTGATAGCCACACTCTAATATGTTCTGTTGTTTGATAGCCACACTCTAATATTTTTTCTTTTATTTTTAAAAATATACCTAACATGAATACTAAAAAAAATATTAGAATATGGTTATCAAAAAGTGAGATGCGAAAATCAATTACCCATTAATAAGATCAAATATTTCTCCCATTTGTCATTATCAGAGGACACACTGATTTTTTTTTGATCGGCCAGGCCCATATCTATCCTACAGAGATAAAGTCCATGGAATGCGGACTTTGTGTTGGGCCCTCCGCCGAACCTAAAAGATAAAACGGCCCAACTGCGCACTGATTGGTTTTTTCTACTTGGAAAAAAAGAAAGAAAGATTGGCTAAGTTTGAAACTGTAATGTCGTTTTAAACCAAAAAAAAAAAGAAAAAAAAGTACTATATTGTCCGTAGAAAATATAAATTGAGAAAATAGTAGTTAAGATATTTTATAGGCTATATAATCTTCTGATTATGCGATGCGCGTACGTTCATTTACTCTTAAAAAAATATTTTTTATCGACGATTGGATGTAAGTATGTTAGTTGTGAGTTAGATTACTAGAAGAAAATCGATGTTGTTCCATCCGCTCGAACCCAGAACCTCCCAAACTTTAAATACTATTACACAATCAATTGAACTAGAAGCTCTGGTCTGTTTATTCTTAAAATGGACCACGAAAGCGTTACAACTTAACTAAATTTTCCGGTTTACAAGCTGTTTTAAAAAAAACAAAAGAAACAACCGTTTTCATACATAATTATTTATTTATGGTAAAGTAGTTCACAGGAATTTAAATTTGTTCAGTATTTTCTTTTACAATTGTTTGTTTCATCGCGGATAGGGGTGAATGGAAGCGAGTGCCCAGGTCCTTGTACAACTCCAAATATTAATTCTCTCATTGTAATAATTTTCAGGTTAATTTACAAAAGTTTCATAAAATTGGCCCCTGTGTGTCTCGTGAATGAAAAAATTCTTAAACAAATATATAAATGTGGAAAAAACTCCATATAATTTTTAAGTTATCAGTAATTTTTTGGCGGCGTATGTAAAATAAAATGATTGCTACATACATACACACACACAAATTTAGACTTACTAACTTACTAAGTATCGATTTATAAATACAGGATGTAAATTTTTGTTATCACCGTAAAAATACACATGGTTTGTGTCTCGCTATGTACAAATTCTGTGTCCGCCACTGATTGTGGAGTCCAAATATATTAATCTATGATAAGAAAGTACCAATAGTACCTTTATTTTAGACTCTGGTATTGCTATTGTTTTTCTTTTCTAGTAGTTTCATATATAGTGTTTGTTTTTATATCACCGTGAATCCCAATGTTATTTTCATTGTGATGCTTGCTTGAGCGTGGTACGAGAAAAACTTGGCTGCTGAGAGTAGCATCCGACGTGGTGTCCCTTCGACACATTTGAGTCGTCCAAAAGTGTACTGGACGGTCTGGATTAGAACACTCTCTCTCATCTTTCTCTCTCCAAATCCAGACCGTCCAATACAATTTTACAATCCAGATGTGTTGATTTGCACCCAAGTTTTTCTCGCGTGGTACTGGTATCCTTCGTGTGATGTGAAAAATTGCCCACAAAAAATTCTCCAACTCAGAGGAAAGTCAACTTTATGTTAAGCTAAGGAATTAGCTTTACCTAAATATAGTACGGCACGTCGGCACCTACTGACGGTCACTTTATAAAGTTTTGTTATTTTGATTAATTTCGTCAATAGTTGTCGACGTATCAGCTCTGACTTTTCGGGTGCTTAAAGTAAAAATTAAATGTGAAACTCATTTTATTAGACGATTATAAGAGATACCAGGATAGGAGGAGAAAAACTTGGGTGCCGGACTGCCGACAGAGTACCATGTCAGGTACCCAGTGCGCTTCTCGGTCGTCCAAAAGTATTTTTGGACTGTCCGAATTTTGGAGAGAGAGAGAGAGAGAGAGAGAGAGGGAGGGAGAAATCTAGCTGTCCGGATTTTAGAGAGAGAAAGCGTAGAGAGGGAGGGATAAATCTAAGTCATCCAAAACACTTTTGAATAAACAAGATACATGCTCGGACACCTCATGTACGGTACCCTATTTGCATTCAAAAAAATTCTTTTTTTTTTTTTTTTTTTTGAAAATGTCATCATATCATTTCATAACGCCATCCGGCACTGATTACATCGAAAGACAAGAATGTAGCTAAAACCACTAACAATTGAATGAGAACGGCAAAAGGCATACATGGCCACCGGCTCGCAGACACACCTGCCGCAGCAGAAGCCGACCCGACACCTAGGGGACGGGGTGATGAATCCGATCAAGGGATAGTGGTAGAGCATCCCAACGGATACCCAGCACAGACCATTACACAATAAAGCTCAGATGTAATCCAAATCAAACATGCTTACAATCCAAGGCTTGGAATTCACAAAATGCTTAACTTGTTTTGCAAATTGGCGGTGGAGAGAACCTCTCCACCGCATGACCATCCCCAACGCCGCCGGATGGGCATAACTGCACGAGAACCTCCGCTGTCACGCGAGGCTCAGGACGTGGGTATGCCTCATTGGACATAGGCGGCCCCACACGTCCACGGCGGCCATGGATTCCAACCCAAGAGCAAGCAAGCAGAACAAGAAAAAAACTACTGCAAATCTAAATAAACTACACAAAACCAAGAAAATTAAAACAAAATAGACTGATCAAACTCAATAAAGCTGAATCAAAACAAAACCCATCACTGAGTCCCGAGTTAACTCCGTTTTGAACTGAGTTGAGATGAGTCACTGCTCCGGATAAAGAGAAGAGCTCTAAAACTCGCCGCCGCCATCGGGATCTGAAGGCTTATTCACCGGAGGGTGCCCAGGCCGCCATAGCATCACCATCCCGCCTTGACACAAGCCCAGCAAGTCAGATGAGAGGAAAAGCAGTCTGATGGGAGGTGGAGGAGAGAGTTAGCGCGATGTGGAGGGGATATGGGTGAAGGGTAAAGGCGGTGGTGGCGAGCTGATTTGTGGGGTGGAGGCGGCGGCGGTGATAGGATGGTGGCGGGGCTCTTAGGACCGGGATGGGGGAGATGAGGTGAGAGGGCGGCGGCCCCAACTCCCCCAGGGAGAAACGACACTAGAGGTGAGGAGGTGAGGGAGGAGTGGTATGGAGGAAAAGGGGAGAAATTTGTGGAGAGGGCGGCTGAAAAATGGTGGGGCGGTGGGAGATAGGGATAAACCCTAGGTAGCTCCCACAGAGGAGAGAGATTCAAAAATAAATTCCAATCGTACAAAATTAAAGCATTGTACAATTCAACTAGAAACCTTCCTTTCATTACAAACAGAACAAATATCTCATACCTTTCTTCTTTCTCGGACTTTTGGCTAAGATGTAGACCAAATATCTCACGTTTGACTAAGAAATATAAAAGGCGCACGTGTTAACAAAAAAGTCTTAACAATTATGCAAAAAGTCCAACAATACAATGATCTCATAATGTGAATTAAGGTAAAGAGTATAATTCTAAACGAAGGTCATAAGAATTGAAATTGAGTGATCACTGTTAGACTTGTGATTAATTCTGAAATTTAATTTTGATAACTAAAAAAGAAGAAGATTCGTTTCACATTATAAAACAGAATGACGGACAATATGAAAAGTTTAGATTGAACCAAAAATTTGAATCGTTGAAAATCTCATAATAGAGTTGCTTATCGGAGAAATCTCATGATAGAGACTAGAGTAAGTTCAGACACGAATAATTGAAAATGAAGAAATGTCAAGATTTTGACCGTCAACTTCTATAATAAGCAACTCGTCGAGTACTACGGCGCGGCCGACATTTTTTTATGATCGGAGACGTTCACCACGTAGACCTCGTCGAGTACTACAAGTGTCGAAAAAATCAATTCGATCGGATATCTTTAAGTACGTCATCGGAACACAAATACTTTTGAAAACAAATGGAACACAAATGGACACAAACACTGGATCAAAATCACTTTTTCATGTTATTTGTGTGCCGATGTGGCACTTAAAGATATCCGATCAAGTTGATCTTTGGCAGACTTGTAGTATTCGACGAGGTTTACGCGGTGAACGTCTCTGATTGTCAAACAAATGTCGGTCCCACCGCACATGTGAGAGAGGGTGTGGTGGGGAGTAGTTGAGAGGGTGTGTACGTATCACTATTGAAAATTTTATCGTTTAAACAATTACTACAGTTTTGATTTCCTGAGGTGTCAAATTTTACATGACGCATGCAACATAATTGTTGAAGACCGAAAGCGTTCCAAGTTTGCTACCAATCAAGGAGCAAAATCCATGTTTGATTTGGCATCTATTATTCATGCCATTGGCCACTAGAAGTTAAATCTTATTTAGGTTGCTAGGCCTTTGTTTCAGAAACTAAAACTTAAGTCAGAAACATATTTACGTTGGCTTTTTGAGTTATGTACGGTAAGAAAATGACCTGAGGCTCGTAAAGTGCAATGAGTCAATTTTTAAGTAAAATCATTTCCTTACATATTCGGATGATAAAGTCTAGAGGCACTAACTAAATATTGTACTAAATGTACAAGTCACATTTTTTCAGTGGATGAGTGTATCTCTATATTATATCATGCATTGGTATGGTAATAACATGTGTACTTTTTGTCTTTTATTTTATTATTTTTTTTTCATGGGAGCGCCACTTTGTTACATGATACAATCCGATATAATACTTGACACCATGATTTGTAAATTACTCCGTATTTAGTGCTTCTAGTATTTCTCCGATACCCTTTTTTTTTTTTTTTTGTGGATCATGGGAGCGCCGCTTTATTACACATACAATACTTTGCACCATGATATCCTTTTTTTTTGTGAATGTCAAATTTAGAGATGTCAAATTTTTGAAGCTCAGTGTTGGAAAATCTTTTCATCATATCCAAACAAAACACACTTGTTACATTGTATTATGAATTTTTCCCCATTTTTGGACCTCCACTTTGTATTAACATTACACAAAACCAAACAAGACCCTACATATCCCAATTCCACCACACCAAACTCACAACCAGCCCAAACCTAACTAACCAACAGCGGCTCGCCAACTGGCAATTGCCCAATTGGGTACCCAACTTGTAAAACAGGTGATTGGCTCTCCATTTTCAACTCGGCCTGCTCTTGCTCAGCCGCTAACCCCTTCTTCATCCTTTTCGGCGAGCCACTCTCCGAAGAGGACGGCTCCGGCGACCTCCTCTTAACCGTTATCCTAACCGGCTCAGGCTCATTGGAGCCGATCCGGTGAGGAAAATTCAGCAGTGCCCTCGACCCACGCATCCTGTAAGCCGCTCTATCATAAGCCAATGCGGCTTCCTCAGCAGTCTCGTAAGTCCCAAGCCAAACCCTCGCGCCATTCTTAGCCGGATCCCTTATCTCCGCCGCGAATTTTCCCCACGGCCGTTGCCTCACTCCCCTATAATGCTTCCCCTTAGGCGCTGCCACCGCCGGATCCGCCTTCAACGGCGGCGCCACCAATTGGGTTGTCGCCGTAGCCGTAGTCGTAGGTGGCTCCATTACATCTATTGGTTCGGGCTTAATGTCCGTCACTGTTAAATTAAACGGCGCCCAGCCAACACTAACGGCGTCACGCAAAAACCCGTAGATGACCATGTCTTCAGAGTCGTCGACCTTCAACGGCAAGTCACCCCATGTTTCCGTCAGACATGGAATGAGGCTACTGAAGCTTGAACTCCGGTGGTATACCGGAAATTCGCCGGGAAAACTCGCCGGCAAACTAACCGCCGTGTAATCCTGACCATACATGTTGTTGGTCTGGTTGTGGGTTTGGTATTTTGATTTTGGATAGAGAGTGGATATTGGGAAAGAGAAATGGGTTGGAGGGGAATTTTATAGTGGGAGGAGAGAGAGGGAGATTCATGCACCTCGTGGGGGATAATTGTATTATTCAAGTTTTTTGGGGGGTTCCTTGAAATTTCTTACTCTGCAAGTGGGGTGCGTTATAATCAATCACGTGGGGGAAATGTCAAGAATGGTTTCTTGCATCATGTAATAGGTAATGGAGTCAGCAATGAGCCATTTTTGCTACAGAATTTATGCTACTCTATTATTTGGTGCTCCGATTGGTTCAGAACTATATATTTTTATTATTACAAATATTACCCATATATACATACATACATATATTTTTTTTATACATATGCATATGCTTCGACATATACATATACCAAAACTCAGATCAGAGATCGACGTCGTAGTCAGCAATCCAGCCGTTGAATAGAAGTCGCTAATCGACGTTGTCGTCGATCGAAACTCACGGGACGTTGAGGGTTTTTATCCACACCCCATCGGTCAGATCTCTTCTGTTCGCCTTCGCAGCTGTGGTTTTGATTGAAACGTTTGTTGCAGAGATGGAGGAGAGAGTGAGGGAGCGAGCCACAGAGAGAAAATCATTGGTGGGTGTACAATGTCTAGGTCTATGAAGGGATAAATACCTCAAGGTTTATTGAGGCTGTTGCAACAAGTATTCTTTATTTTGACTAGATAGAATACCTAGTTTCCCTATTTACAGAGCTTGTTAGGGATGTCTTGGGTTGAAGGTCTATGTTGTGCGCCTTTGGACATCACACGTGCTGTGCACCTGTTGTGAGGACCAATTTGGATCTCATTTTTTTTATCCGAATTGTTCATTTTGTTCGTCTCGTCAAGTACTTGGTCTACGTAAAATTTCAAGCTGATCGGATATCGGTAGTTATGTTTTCACAATGCATTTTCCTTGGAAAATAAATAGTCAAACAAAGCGTTGCAGAGGAAATTTTCTACAAAATTGTAACTTAAATGCTCTCCGATCAAGTAGTTAAAGATGTCCGATGAACTTGAAATTTCACGTGGGCGAAGTACTCAACGAGACGAACAAAATGAACGATTCAGATGATCATATAATAGGATCCGAAGTGTTCCCTGCAATTGATGCACAACATGTGTGTTGTGCACCTATGCACAACACACACTCTGAACCCGGAAATGCCCTTATAGGACTAATGCACTCCACATGAAAGTGTGGTGTTGGACTGATCACAACGTGATTATGCTCCGAAATTATTAAATAATTACTTCATTCTGTGAGTGTTATTTAATTTTTGCACTCTTTTTATGTATCCTTTTTTTTTTTATCTATTTAAAATATATTCGTGATGATCTTAATATTTTGAAAAATGAACAAACTAAAGGACAATAACAAAAATGAAAGAATCACAACCTCTTTACACACCCACACTCACAAGTGTGTGTTTTTAGCGTGGGTAAAGTGGACAATAATACTAGTTATTTTTCACTTTTGGCCAATCCAATGACATTACTATTAGAAAAATATATTAAACTGGACAATAAAAATTTATAAGAAAGCTCGGGGATTTGCTTCACCTTTTAATTTTTAGCTAATATGAGACAAATTGACTTTTAACGACTTAGCTTTTAGCACTTTTTCAAAAAATTGACTTTTAGCAATTAGTGCTAAAAATGGAAAACTCAGTCAAGATAGGACCTCCTGTTCTACATGCTTTTTCTTAATTAATAAAATTGTAAATTAAACATGATACACGTGGAAGTAAAATTGATGTGATAACTTGAAATCAATTATACTATACATCCAACGTTAAATTATGGAATTAATATGGTTTGTGCATATGTTTATTAGTTTGAACACTAATGGCATTTTTCCCCTTGAAACCATAAATGGCACATTCTCTCATAAATTTGTAATTTTTCTAATGCTCCCAAAACGAATTAAAAAAAGAGATATTTGTTTGTAAATTTATTATTAATAAGAATATACCGATCCGTATAAATTTAAAGTCCTCAATAACAATTTTAAGTTTTTCTTTTTCTTTTTCTTTTTCTTTTTCTTTTTGATGATATGTTATTTTCTTTGATGATAATTCCAAGAGAGTGCAAAGTTAACATGCACGTAAGCCCATACGATTAACAACAGAATAAAAAATGTTAACCAAACAGATATACGTGACGAACGAAAAAAATATTCCAAGAAGGATGTATTAAAAAAATTTAATGATGAATTTTCGTCCACATACAAAACAGAAGCATCACGCATGATCAAAATTCAAACTCATGTACCAACTTTAATGTTTTCTAACATATTTTATTGCCACAATGATTTAATATATTTTTAATTTAGGACAGCAATAAAATTAATAATTATATAGCTAAAAATCCAAAAGGAAAAAGATGTACCACGTGCGCACATATGGTTGAAACATAATTCTCAACATAATTAAAAAATTCATAATAAACAATTGAATTAAAAAACTTTAAAGGCTCCAAAAAAGATATTCTAATGTGTGAAAGCTTCCCTGGAAACAACCTTTGAGATTTATCTTTCGGTGGAATGCTCACTACTTGTTCTTTTTTTAGTGCTTGGGTGACAAAGGTGGCACAATTCACAACAAATTGAGATACTTTTGGGGTCATTTGGTCCGGGGAATTTTTTTAGAATTTTGTAAAACATCAATATCATTATATTAGTGGAGTAGTTATTTTTTACTACTTACTACTTTTTTAAATAAAAACTAGTGGGATTAAGTACTATAACGATTTCCCCAAACATATTGGAGTCACTAAAGAAAAAGAATCCTGACTTAAGTCAAGAATCAGCTTAAGTCAATTTTTAAGTAGATGTATTTTAAGAAAATGATCTGCCTCGCAAAGTGCAATAAGTCGGTTTGAATTTAAGCCAGGAATTGAAATAAGGCCTGAATAGAGGCAAATGTAAGTTGTGGTTGTTCTTGGTTGTGAACTGTCAAGAGGAACTTGTTCGTTTTGGGTATTCAAACCAATTTTCTCAAGTATTTACTCAATCATTTCACATTTCTCTCAAATCATTACCTCTATTTTCAATTATTATTATCATTTCTCGCTCTATCTCTCTCCAATCATTATCCATACTTATAATTATTATCCTCATATCTCCCTCTATTAATCATTACCCCAAAAACCAAACCAAACAAAGTTCCACCGGCACATAGCGCCAGCCCAACACCCTTCTCAATCTCACACATTCTTGTGTGAATCTCACATAAACATATGGTGAATAAGGGCGGCCCTAAGACCACCCCAATTATGTTTCGATTTGGAAGCCTTTAGGATGTCTACAAGGACAATTTGGTCCGATTGTTATCGTTTTGGAACAAAAAATACTGAAAATGATTTGGGTACACCATCAAGTGTATCTCATATGTACACCACCAAATCTCGACCGTCCAAATGTTTTTTTCGACGTTTCAGATTTAAAGTGCAATCTTACCGGGACCGGTAAGAGTGCACTGTCTAGGTAAGAGTGCACTTAAATCTGAAACGTCGAAAAAAAAGCGTTTGGACAGTCACAATTTGGTGGTGTACATATGAGATACCCAGGACTTGGGGTTGCAGCTGTGCAGGGGGCTGCACAGCAGCGTGCTGTGCACCCTATGGCGCGACCTCGCCGAAATTTTTTCGATGGTCGGAGACGTTCACCGCGTAGATCTCGTCGAGTACTACAAGTATACCAAAAATCAACTCGATCGGATATCGTTAAGTGCCTCATCGGAACACAAATACCTTGAAAAAAATGGAACACAAATGAACACAAACACTGGAACAAAACAGTTGAACCTATTTTTTTTTGAAGTTATTTGTGTTTCGATGAGGCACTTAACCATATCCGATCGAGTTAATTTTTGGTACACTTCAGAATTTCGATTTTCTACGCGTGAATTTCTCCGATCATCGAAAAAAAATTTCGGGCGCGATCATACATGAGACAAAGACAGAGATTATCATGGCATTCTTGTGCAGCAGCAACCCCAAGTCCGAGATACCCATATGTGGTCATGTGGTGCATCATACCATTGTTGAAAAAATACACTGTCAAAGGATAGTATTGATTTGTCAAACGTTCAACATTTTGGGAAATTGACCGTTGATTCATGTGGTCTTGGATTTTGACTATAAAATTCGTTGGATCTAAAGATAAGGTGCGCTCATAACCATAAATTAATGATACACTTCCGATTGTGGCCGTCCATTTGTTAAATATGTAAAATTTTGGCATCAAAAATGGCAAAATCGTCTCCATTCTTCTACTAAACTCAATGAAATTTTTTAGCTATGCCGTTGTTGGTGTTAAATTTGACATCAAATCTTATAATTTCCAAAGTCGCCACATCACTTTCAAAATGTGAGAAAAATGGTAATACCAAAACGACACGAAGCAACCGTACTTTTTTTTTTTATTATTTGCAAAATGACATTTTAGCCAGCAAAAAAATGACATCAACTATAGCGTTTTGATACCAACACATGGATTTGAGCCGAGCCCCCAAAAAAAAAAAAAAAACAGGTGGATTTGTTGTATTGGCTAAACTTTTGACAAACAAGTGTTTAAAATGGACTAGAAGTTAGTATATAATAATGTGGAAGCGGATCCGTTGTCCTGAACTTTTCTGTCCCAACTCTCTGTCTCGTCCATCCGAACCATCCATCCCAGCAATCAAGGGCCCAGATTCTATCTAACCGCAAACAAATCTGAGTCATACAAATTTATCTGCGAATTTGAGCTGTCGAGTACACAGATGGACGGCTCGGATGAACGGACATGACGTCGGGACAGGATTTTCGGGACAGCAGATCCGCAACCTAATAATATTGGGTTGGGGAATTCCATTAATGTTGTTCCATTTTTCGACTCGTTTTCTCAAGCCTTAAATGTTGCATCATCTATCACATAAGGGACTTAAGAAACAAGCTGCTTTTTTTTTTTTCATGAAAAAAAAACTGCCCATTTTTCTTAAATTACTGTGATGAATTTATTTGCTACGATCACTTAACCAAACAAATAATCTAGCCATTGAAATAGACCTATATAAATTCATGAACAATTCGAATTACAAAGAAATTAAAAAAATATATATATAATATGCATCAGCACTTCTACTCCATATAATAGACTAAGAAAAGCCAAATGACATTCGCAAATGATTTCAAGCAATAGTGATTTAGATCTCATGTACATTTTTGTTGGAGATATGCCTTGAATTCAAGACGTTCGAAGAAAAGTGCAAAATTTGGTGCGAAAATCCGTTTGCTGGACCTATGGTCCGGACCAAGGGAAGTCTGGTCCGGACTGGTCTGGGATGTTTTTTGGAGATTCTGCCTCCGTAGTCCGGACCAGCGATTCTTGGTCCGGATCACCGATGCGCGATTTTGTGCGGATGTGCGTTAAAGAGGGTTTTGACGTAATTTTTTTTACTTTCTTATAAATAGAGGCCTTGGGGGCTATTAGGGTTTTGGACTTCTTGAGTGAATCCCTTTAAGGGAGCCTCCATGGGGTTCCCCGTAGTGTGTTAAGGTTTCTTTGGTTGTTCAATTGGTGCAGTCTTGAGTTGGAATTTGAGATATATAGGGTTTGTGTGTGTCTCTTTCGTGTATGTGAGACATTGATGTTCTGTTAGAGTTTCTAATAGAGATTTGTTCCTAGATATCTTTTGGGTGCTTCAAGTAGAGTTATAGGTATAGCCGGCTCTTTGTATTTCTCCCCATTGATAGTGAATCCTCTTGCTCTTCCCTGTGGACGTACCTCTAGAGCTCCGTGCTTGGGGGGAAACCACGTAAATCCTTGTCTCTTGTTTTTCTTGTTGGTTTTGTTATATTCTCTACTTCGGGTTTCGGAACAACAATTTTTACCATCACAAAACATGTCGTCCATGTTATTAGATCTCATGTACATTTTTACTAAGTAATCTCTACTTTTATATTGCTCAATCCACAAAGTCTAAGGAGTTGTTTGATAACCAAAATTAGCACTAAAACTGAATGTATCAAGTAATAAGACATTAAGTTGGTTTGATTAACCATATATCAGTACGTGTATATCACGAATTCCTTTACCACGACCACTGCCACTACCACCACCCTCCACCAACATCACCATCCCACCACCCCCATCACCATTGCCACCACTACTACTATTGCCACCATGCCACTGCCATCACCATTACTCTATCGCCACCACCATCGCCTCATCACCACTGCACTACCACGACCACCACCACCAGGCCACCGCGTCGTCGCGACTACCACACCATTTCTCGCTCTCCACCACCACCATCCTTGTCATCCTTCCACCATACCCCCTCCATTACAACCACCGCCTTCTCTATAATCATCATTGCCACACTACCAAGAACAATCACCAGCACCACTTACTATAAACACTTGATATCCATTAATAAAACTAGTAAAAGAGAACAATCAAAATAATCAAACCTAATTTAATTCATCTATTGACATTTTTATCAAACAGTTTTTTAGCTTAAAAAATTCAGCATTCAGTTTTCAATATTTATTTTTTCAGCTTTTAGGGGTTGTTTCACATAACTTATTTGTGTAACTTTTTAAACTTTATGCACTTTAAGGATTTTGTATTTGTTCGAGTTTCGGTCATAATTTTATACTTTCCTGATTCCTATCGTCGAGATGATTCACAGGACTTAAAATAGTTTGACGCAATACTAACAAATTCAAATTTCTTTCGAATAAAGACAAAAGCTAAAAAGTGTAAAATGTTAAGTGAAACAAGGCCTTAGTTTCATTTTTTAGTTTTATCAAACAACACCCGAGTGTACCCGTAATCACGTTGAAGATGCTTATAAGCAAAATTCCATTATTTGATAAGATAATAACTCAATTGTGACGATGAATCTATTAGTAAGAAAAAGAAGAAAGATGAATCAATTTCAATTTTTCTACAGATAAATTAAAAGGCCCAAGTTTTTTTTTTTTTAGTTGGTAAATTTGGCCCAAGTTACCTCCCATGCATGATGCATTCTCAAAAGCTAAGCCATAATTTGAACAGGAAAAAGCAGAAGCTCCAATTGCCCATATTAAAATCGAATTGGAGAGTAGTGCACATATTAAAAAGGAATTGATGAAAGCCAAGTCGGTACGTTTTGTAACAAATTAAAAATTGATTAGTTGGAAAGTAAGGTTTGAATAATGCTAATTTAAAAAGAGTACCAAAGTCAATCTGGAAGTATATGGGTCAATGCACGTGCCTTTGAAGACAAGATTTTGCCATGGATAATGGTTTTTAATTGTACCATACTTGTACACAAGTTGTATTTTAGGGTTTGCCAATTAATGCTCTGTTTTCTTTCAAGACTTTGTTTAGTTAACTTTCAACCACATGTGATTTCTTTGAAAACATCAGAATGGGAGAGACGAGATTGTTGCAGCAGAGTATTACCTCCAAGGCTCCAACCATGTTGATTAACCCTTGAAGAACTGGAGAGGAAAGGAAGAAGGGTGTCAGGTAGGGGTGGATATCTACTGGGTTAGGCCGGGTTTGGGTCGACTTATACTACTCCCTCCGTCTCAATTTAATTGCTCCCTACGGTTATGCGTGTTTTTTTAAAACTCTTATAACTTTCATTCTATAATGTATTTTATATGCAATATGGATCTTATTTGATAGATCTCAATTAGTTCTATTAGACAAAATTTTAAAAAACTTTGAAAACATTAGTAATAAAAAGATATAGACGTTTGAAAATGGCACGGATATTCGTAGGGAGCATTTAAAATGGGACGGAGGGAGTAGATAATAACGAGATTTATGTATTTTCAAACTTGACACATTTATGATCGGGCTTCATTTAATATACCCAAGCTCAATTCAAATAAAATTTTAATTTCTCGAGCCTGTCCAACAAGCCTATTTATTTGTGTAAAGTTTGGTATCACAAATATAAATTAATCAATTATAACAATCACAATTACAATTCACAACCGTAATAATACTCTTAAAATTCTAAGTTCTTACATAAAAAAATTAAAAACAGACCTATAAATTTAACTGCAATTAAAGAACTAAAAAAGATGGAACTCTCTAACATCCACTAACCTCTCTATATAGTATTAAAAAAATATTATTTAAATCGGGTCAATCCGGAACTGGGTCGCATTCAACCCAACTCGGTTTTTTTAGAGCTTGAGATAAATATTTAGGCCCGTAGTACCGGCCGGGCTTCAGAGAAAATTTTCAAACCCAACCCATTTAGTTAACTTATTCATGGGTGCATATAACTTTTTTGATGGTGGGAAGTTAAATAAGGCTTGTGATGATAATCACAATTATCATCGACCACTTTCTTAGTGGGTAGTTAGCGAAATAAGTTACCAATTATTTTGGACTCGTAATAGATAGAAAATGTAATTTACCGGATTAATTGTGTATGTGGACCAATCTCTCATGAGGTTTGCTTGCTCTTTTGGCTTCTTCCATTGTCCATCCAAATTGTTTTTTCCTTTTTACGAAGAGTTAGAGATATTTCGATCAATAACAACAACTTTACGACCCACCGCTAGCTAATACACCAATTGAAAAGTAAAGCTAATACACCAATTGAAAAGTAAAGCTTTAATGCACACCAATAACACGGTAATTATATAAACAGCTGTAACAGTAGTTCTAATAGCGACGAGTTTTTTCACGGAAACTGACCAATAACCACCGATCGATAAATAAAACGCTACTTACAGCGATAGCACATCCAAACTAGTTATGTCATAAGAGTCCAACTACTTGAATTTTGAATTTGCTATGTGGGATCGCAGCAGCATCCAACTGGATGATATATCATACCTGTGGTGGCCTCTACCGCTTTCTGGCACCGTGTAGTGCACCATCCAATCGTAAATTTCGACAATGGACGGCTCGGATTTAATCCGAACAATGAATTAAATTCGACCGTGGGCTGTTTGAATTAAATCTGAGCTTTCTATTATCGAAATGGAAGGCTAAATGACGCGCATTGCACTGTGTAGTGCATTTTCTGCACTACAGGGACCCCTTGCTCTTTCTTTCGACGAAAAAAATCCATAACAAAGACACAGCAGCATTCAACTGGCTGATGTTTGATCCTGTCATCCTAAAGCCAATTTTTCCCGTTAACCTGCTTGCCGACGTTTTGCAATATAAAAGAACAAATTAAGAGATAACTAATCTATTATTAATCCATATAAATAGAGTTTGGGAAGGTTAATACTCTGAAAACTGAAGGAATAATAAGAAGAAAAGTACGAGACAAGTTTAAGAAAGTTTCTATTGGAATCTGGGGCCCTGTAGCCTCCCTTCCGGGCTACAGCGGTGTAGCGCCCATAATAAGACCCCCAAAAGTGTTTTAATGGTCGGGATTTAAATAAAAATCTTCCATGGAAGATATCTTCCATCTCTTCTATGAAATAGTTTTATTTAAATTCTTCTGATGAATGGAAGATTCGATGGGACGATGGATTTCTAGCTCTACACTCTTTCTATTGGTTCTACTTTTAGACTCTTTTTCTATTGTGGTTCATACTTTGTTTTTATTTTATACTTTTTTTGCCTTTTTTTCTTTTCTCTCTTCTCTCACCAAAAATTTCAAAAGTGTTTAGAAGTTGTGGAAAGAAATGAAAATGAAAAGAAAATTAAAAAAATTGTCCTCCTCTTGTTTGGTTGCCATTGTAAAAGAGTAAAGAGTAAAAACAATACCTAAATTACATTTCTCTTATGTTCTCCTCATTTCCATTAAATAAGAGAAGCATAATTATGAATTTGATATGGGATGCAGGACCATTTTTTAGTTTTCAAAAAAGTTCAAAAATGAAAAATAAAAAGAAAAGTTGAGACGGGGGAGGACACCCCCGGATCCGCCCCTGCTCTCCAGTTTCAAGTTGAAATGAATTCTCCACGTATCGAGTTGAAATCCGGGTTGAATATGAATGTAACACAATTACGTATATAATTTGTCTTCTTTCAAAATACGTAATGTAAAAACAATAATGGTAACTTTTAAGTTTTCTATTTTGCCAAAAAGAGACCGTCATTTTCAAGCCGCAATCCTCTCTCCTTCCTTTTCCTTCCTTTTCCATTCTGTCTTTCAGTTTACTCTCCCAGTGTGTCGATATTTGTCCTGTCTGGACTCATCAGAAGTACCCTCGAACCAGAGGATTTTGGCAACCATCACCTCGACATTAATTACCGAACGATCCTTCCTCCCTCCCTCTTCGAAACTTCATCCTTCCTTTTTAACTCATCACTTCAACCCATTTATAAGCAACAATCTCACTCCCATCATTCCACTCAAATTCCCACCTTCCAATTTCAACAACAAACCCACCTCACTTCCAAGTCTTTTTAATATAGTTCGAACCAGTTTACGTGCACTTCATTTCTACTAAAAAACGGAGTATTCGAGTCTCGAAACCACCCTCTTTCCCTTTCACTTCCATGGCCTCTACCTTAGATTCCATATCCCACCACCTGTTTGATGATTCTCCTTCTACACAAAACTTCACTCCTGAATCTAGCCTTCACCTCTCTACTAGTGCTTCAAATTCATACCAAACCCAATTCCCTCAAACTTCTATCACTTCTGAGGGTGAATCCATATCTTCAGATTCGAAGCTCCAATTCAAAAATCACTTGAAACCCATTAAAAACGAAACCAATAACCTCGAATTCGAAACAAACCCACAAACCATTGATCCAAAGACGTCGTCGAGGCTAATCGACCGCCGTCCATCGTTAAACATATCCATTCCCGGGTCAAGTTTTGTTCGAGTTGGGTCGGAACAAAAATCGGATTCAGGTGATAAGAGGCATTACAGGGGAGTCAGGCAGAGGCCGTGGGGGAAATTCGCGGCGGAGATCCGAGACCCGACCCGGAAAGGGTACCGGGTCTGGCTGGGGACGTTTGAAACGGCCGTTGAGGCAGCTAGAGCGTACGATAGAGCGGCGTTTGAGATGAGGGGGAGAAAGGCGATATTGAATTTCCCACATGAGATTGGCAGAACGACGGCGGCGTCTGGGCCGCCGGTGGAGATTCGACGGAAAAGAGGGAGAGAGGGTGGCGTTGAGGAGAGACAAGCTGTGGGGGTGAAGAGAGAGAAGGCGGTGGAGAGCGAGAGCACGACAGAGAGTGGGGCGGTTGTTTGCCCTTTGACGCCGTCGAGCTGGGCGGTGGTTTGGGACGCTGCTGATGTGAAGGGGATTTTTGAAGTCCCTCCGTTATCACCTTATCCTTCCGTTGGATACTCACAGCTTATGGTCATCTAACGGTGTCTACCAAAAATGTCACGGGAGTAAAAAAAACTGTCGTCCGTTCTAAAATTTTGGTCCCTCTTTGAGAATTTAATTTTTCAAGGGGATATAGATACAGTACTTTCCAAAATATACGAATTTGCATAAATATCCTTCTTTTTTAAATGCAATGATTACCTTTCAGACTCCAATTCATTTTTCCGCGTGCTTTTGTTAATTATAAATTTGAATATTGGGGTGAAGGGCTAAAAAGGCAATAACTAAAACTTCTACTGCTAGATTTGTAAAAAATTACAAGAATTAGTTATGGGACATTCCAAAAAAGAAAGAACAAAAATTGAGGGATTGAGAGTATGTCAGCATGAATTAAAAAAAAAAAAGTAGTGTTCTTGTATTTTATGGTGCAATATTTGGAATTGGTTTTATTCATTTGTAATAGATTAATGCGTTGCTATGTGCTAGACATGTTATGAGAAAGAAATATTTTTTCAATGGGCTTGGAGGTCAATTTACACGTAATTCAAATTTTTTTTTAATGCCTTGAAATTAACAAGTGAGTTAACCTCGAGTAGTAAGAAGTGTTCTACTACTCGGGGTAAGTCCGAGTGAGACGAGAGCAAGCCTCTTAATTACTTGATGCTAATGGCCCAACTCAACTAACTCCTTGGGGTAATTATGGAAGAAAAATATGAAAGAATATGAAATTGTAATTTTGCCAAAATGAAAAAAGGATGATTACACGTTCCATGGCACGTTTTAGGACGATTTTGTTGGCTTGGTTAATTCACTTAGGAATGGGACAAGAATGAAGCTTTAGTTAGCTAAAAAAAAAAAAATTAAAACAAATAAAAAATCAATTGAAGTCACAAAAATCAATACGTAAAGATGCAACGTGGCTCATTTAATAATATTTTCTGCAGAATAAAAATAAAAATAAACATGACTCATTTAATAGATACAGTATTGAAATGGTAACGGTCAAATTGTTTAACTAAGCAATCCGCCCTAACTTCAACCTTTTTTAACATATTGTGAACATTTTTCTTCATGCATACATAAGAGTCATAAGACTTATTAATTATGAAAAGGAGTAATTATTCAGTAATCGGAGCACAATCACGTGATGCTTTGGATTATTTCATCAGATCTCCCATTTATGTTGAGTCTATACGTAGACCCAACAAGAATGTGTAGTGTTGGAGCACCACGCGGCCATGCTCGGGGAGAACTGAATAATTAGACGCGAAGCTTGTACCCACACTTTTCCTTGGTCTCTCTATTCAAACTCAACAATCCTTTGTTAATTTCACCAACAGACATTGGAATTCTTGCAAATGGTTTTATTATGTTATCAGGTGTTTGACTTATTTCATGTTTCTTATCTGCACATGTCTCTTTCCCTAACTAAAACACTGATAGACTCATTTACGGTCGTGTGTCGGTAGCGTGTCTCTCTTCCGCTTCTGGTTTTTAAGCACTTTCACTAATTAATTAAAACCCTAGCTAGCTCTTCTAATCTCTCATGTACGAAAATGAAAATGATGCAAAACAATAAGCCCACCAGCCAATCTCGAGCAAGAAACCAATTGGAAAGGTTTCAAGGTTTGAATGTAGCACCAGAGATTATGATCTCTCTTTCACAATATTGTAGGTTGTTTGGTACAAAATTTTCATCATCGGTCGGTTTCATGGTTTGAATTTAGCACCACATTCCGAATGTGGTGCTAAATTCAAACCATGCATCTCAAAGGACAACTTTCAACTTTTGGGGTAACTTGGAAGGTTGACTACACAGTTCAGACCCCGATTCAAACGTCTAATTATTTAATGCTCTTGGAGGACAGTCACGTGATGTTAAAATGTCTCCAAATACCATGTGATTGTGCTCAAAGGTTGATCTATGAAGTTACTGACCTGGGCTATAGTTCAGGTGGGGTTGAAAAAAAAAGAAAAAATAATAATTTTTTATGTAAAATAATACTCCGTAGTTCAGTAAATTTGAGTCCACCTCATTTTTTTTTTTAGCCTAATTCATTCTAAATGAACACCCACCAAAAAGAAAAATGAACACCTATGCAAAAAAATTACCCACAAATATATCTCCTTTGAACAACTCAACATGTCAAAGTCGGCAAAGTTTTTTTTGCTTATGTCCATAGGAAAAGTTTATGTTGTTAAATACAAAGCACTGGTTGGTGTGCTTAAATTTGTACTTGTGTTGTTAAATACTGAGCATGTGGCTGGTATGCTTAAACTGGTTTAAAATGTGGTTCCTACAAGCTTACTTTTTTAGGGTTAAAATATAATGGAACAACAACAAAAAAAAAGGGGGGGAAACACTTTTGGAGATTCAATGATTATCTTCATTAAAAGAGAACTTGTTGAAGATATAATAGATGAATTCCACTCTCCAAAACATCGTAACGTCCAACTTCAATTTTATAAGTTTTTTTTTATACTTTTCTCTGTATTTTTCTTTTGTGTATTTTTGAACAATTACATATTTATATGTAAAAGATTGAATTAGTCCAAGGTAGATTAGTATTCTGAATCGGCCCTTGAATTGTGCTCCGTGACCATTGAATAATTATCCGGTTCAAACTCCCTTTTTATCACAAGGTTATTTTTGCCAGTGTAGAAGTAGCAGACAAAAGTTGGTTTTTTCACAATTTCACTTCCTTTTGCACAACGACCAATAAGCTCAATCTAAAAACCAAAATAACAGTTCAAGAAATTATAACCCGTCATGAAGTAGAAATAATCAAATTAACCATACATTTGGTGCGTAAATGTGGTCATTTAACTAACTCAGTTGGTTAGTCTTAGCATGGATTAGCATGGATGACCTGCCTTTGACGGGACAGAAAAGGGAAAAAGTTTAGGTGGCATAAACTGGCCAAAATACTCTGACCGTTAAACCAAAAAAATAAAAAAATAAAACCCTACTCCATCTGTCCCCATTTGTTGGTCTTGTACAGATTTCAATGCAGTTTTTTTACTGTTCATATTTTTCAAACTACAATATTTTTAGAGATCTTAAATTTTTTGGAAAATATAACTATTTGAGATCTATCAAATAAGATTCATGTTGCACGTAAAATACATTATAGATTAAACGATATGAATAATTTAAAAATGACATTGAAACACTTGACCAACAATTTGGACGGGAAGTAGTTATTTTGATATTGAACCATCGCTAGAGAGTCTGGTCATATATGTTGAGCGAGTTTCATTTAGTACTTGCAACTAGTAGTGCGTCACATAAACCGTTGATCTCGGCAAATTAATAACACAAATCGTACAAGTGCCAAGATAAAAACCGAGCCGAAATCCCTGCACCTTCCATTTTCAATCAGTACGGTACACTGCTGTCAATTTGCAGTGCCAAGTTGTAGCATAGAAAGGATAAGGGCATCCTCATCAGACTCAACAAAAAAAACACCAAATTTAACCTCAAAAACACCTTTTATAAATTAGCAAGCCACTTATCAAAAAATTCACAAAATCAGACTCTCTATCCAAACTTTACTATTTCCCTCAAGTCTAATAAAAAAAAAGAACATCAGCCACGTGCCCTGAAAAACCCACCCTGGGAGATGTGCAATACACTGTGCTCATCACTGTGCATGTACTCTATTGCATAACCATCAGCCACGTGCCCTGAAAAACCCACCCGTCCCCATCTGAACAGTACCACACGGAGAGAGAGGTAAAGAAGCAAGGGAAGAGAAACTATTAAAATATTCGGTAGCCCATGAACAGTGCTTCTACCCAAATACCGAGGTTACTGTAGCGAAGTTGTAGTTTTTGCAAATTAGCCCAACATTTGTTGAGGCTGATTTTGGGGTGTTTTCTACCCTTTGGCTCAACAAAATAACTATTTGGGGGATTTGTAGTACCTGATGGGGATGCTCTTATTGAAATAGGAGTAGTAAATAAGGCCATTCTTCTTTCTCCGTTCCCTCTCCGAAACTCTGTGTGAAACCCGTTTCTCTTGCCGTCAGGGACGGAGTCAGAAATTTCATTACGTAGGGGCGAATTTTTTTTCCAAAATACTTTGCTTGGACGAACCCTATATAATTTGCTTGGACGAACCCTATATAATTCATAGGAAAATTTAATTTTTCCTATATAATACTAGAGATTTTTTTTTCTTCCAGAGGCAACCGCTCCTACTAGCCCCTCTGGCTCCATCACTGCTTGCACTCACGTCCTTTCCCCCCACCCCATCGACTCAACCCTTTTTATACATCCACAATCACACTTTTCAAAACCCACTTCAATTCAATTCAGTTCAATTCCTCTCTCTCTCTCTCTCTCTCTCTCTCTCTCTCTCTACAAATACTGTATTCATCATGATGAGTACGACGGACGAGTTCTCAGCACTAGACCTGATTCGCCAACACCTCCTCGGAGAATTCACCTCCACAGACTCATTCATCTCCAACCTCAACTTCTCCTGCACAACGTCTACTACTCCCTCTGTGTCCCCGTCCCTGTCGTCCGACTCCGTCACCTACCCAACAACCACCACCACCCAGTACTCCGCACCGCCGCCAAATTCAGACCCACTTGAAGGGAACTCCGAGGGAGCTAGGATCAGTTACAGAGGTGTTAGGCGGCGGCCGTGGGGCAAGTACGCGGCGGAGATCCGGGATAAGAATCGAAACGGGTCTCGGGTTTGGCTTGGGACGTTTGATGAGGCTCTGGATGCAGCTAGAGCTTACGATTGTGCTGCTTTTAAGATGAGGGGAAGGAAGGCCGTCTTGAATTTTCCTCTGGAGGCTGGAAAGTACGAGCCGCCGGAGAAAATTGGACGGAAGCGCCGGAGATACGACGACGACGGAGTTGATGGTGGAGGCCGGAAGGAAAGAGAGACGTCGCCGCCGTCATTTGTTGATGGTGGTTTGGCCGTTAACGCTGTTAAGTTAGAAGGTTGACGGTGTAAAGAGGAGATTAGAATTAGAAGGTTTAATGCCGAAGTTTGTAAAGTTTTAGGTACTGTTTGGTTGGGTTGGAAAAATAATTGTGTGATGTAAGGAGAGGGTAATTAATTAGCCTCCCTATAAAATGACTGTTCCCAAAATATGGTGAATAATCATCTTTTATACACATTATTATGTCAAGTTTTCATGAAAACTAAACTTCAAAATAGATATTTATGATGTGTCAAATTTTACTTCAGACCTCTAGCTTGCCAAGTGGTCTATCCCCTTAAGTTCCAGCTAATGCATCAGCAACATTGATTCTTTTACTAGGCATCTCCTTTGTAGCTAATAGATATGATGCTTTGTTCTAGTTTTTAATTTGCTTCTCTAAAAGTAAACGGTGAAATTGGATTCCCAGAATTAGTTGAGGTGTGCGAAAAATTATCTGAATATCTTAGTTATTGAAAACAATAATAGGAGGTTGCCTTATTCACGGAGGGCCCTAAAAGCGGCTGTTTACAGAAGCTCCAAAAGGGGACCCACTAACACCTCATCACAATACTCTGAACCGGTCATCTTGTAAGGCCCGCAGAGTTGTGTGTATACGCAATTTTTTGACATATCTACTAATGCGGGGTCAAGCTGATTTTTTTGCATATACATACTATTCTGTGGACCCTACAAGATGACCAGTTCAGATTATTGTAATGAGGTGTCAGTGATGCCCCTTTTGGGGCTTCCGTAAACTGCCCCTTTTAGGGCTCTTCGTTAATAAGTTTTTCTCCAATAATAAGACATTACATCTTACCAGAACACTAACCACAACACTTTCACATAGGTGTAGGACCTACGGATCGAACCCACATATGGGTCTCACCCCCATGTGAGTGTTGTGGTTAATTGTTTTGTCTCTAGCATTATTGTATCACAAAACTTACCAAGAGCATCTCCAACACCAATAGGCATTTGATTGCTCAAATTTCATAGTAGAACTTTAATTTAGCCTATATTCACTGTTTTAAAATATGTATTCCAACACTACTAATTTTTTTGCCTAGTGTGTAAAATGAAAACCTCATAATAGGATTTTGGGGGTGGCTATTGAGATATTAATTTTTTTTGTCATTGATTCAAAATTTTGTTCTAGGTTTAATGTTTGAGGCCCTCACCAGTAGCAAAGCTAGTATTTCGATTTCAGGGGAGTTGAACGAAGGGAAAAATTTTCCTTTGAAAAAAACAATACTCTTCATATTAATATATGTTTTTTTTTGTTTTCAAGTATAAAGTTTGATAATTTTGGTCCAATACATCAATAAATACGTTAACTTATTATACTTTTTTTGATGACGAAAACACACATATACGTAGGGGAGTTGAACGAAGGGATAATTTTTCCTTTGAAAAAAACAATACTCTTCATATTAATATAAATTAGTTGTTTTCAAGTATGTACACTATACAGTTTGATAATTTTGGTCCAATATACATCAATAAGGACGTTAACTTGTTATACTTTTTTGATAACGAAAACACACATGTATGTACCTCTTTTCTACGAACGTAATTCATAAAATTCAACAACGCGATGTGAAATTGTTCAAATTTAACCCAAGTTGAACCGTAACTTAAAAGATTATACTACTAAATCTTAAGAAAATGGGTGAGGCCTGATGGCTCTGCCCATGGATTTCATATAGCTTCAAATGCCGTAGAGTACAAAAATATTATAAATAAGGTGAAAACCGATTATGGAAGTTGGCCAGTCAAAAAGAAAATCTTAAGATTGAACTGGTTGTCACACTCAAACTCAGATCAAGGGTTTGAAAGACAAAATTGATAATGTACCTACCTACTTCTGTTATATAATCACTCTCTCATTAATTTTAGGTAACTTTCAGTTTTGACATTTTGCACATTTTCAGTTTTGACAGTTAAAAAACAAAGCTTTGACAATAAGCTTTTTTTAATAGAAATAAACAAAGAAAAACAAGGCAATTAAGAAAATTTGTAATGTGAGGAAGTCAATTTCTTCTTCTCTCTCTTAGTTTTTGTGTGAAAGGAGTAAAAAAAATATGACATGCACGAGAGGAAAGTACGGGCCGCTCTTGTTTTAGGAGGCAGTGTACTGCGCGCTCCAGCTGGCTTTTGGGAAAAAAGAACCACTTTGGGTGAAAAAAACCTTTTGGTTTTTGGTGGTTTTTGGTTTTTACTCTCTTTGTCCTTATTCAATTTTTTTCTCTTTCTCTACCCACCCATATGGCCACAATCTAAAAATAAAAATTACAAACCTCTCTCTCTCTCATCAAGTTTTGTGAATCCAAAAAAAACCATGATGGTTTTTTTACCCAAAAGGCTCACCTTCACCTTCTTCACGGAAAAGTCAGGTAACTAAAGCTACTCTCTCTCTCTCTACCCAACCATATGGCCACAATCTCTCTCTCTCATCAACTCTCCAAATCAGATGAAAGTCAAAACCCTAAAGGGTCTTTTATTAAAAAGTCTTAAACCACTAAAACTATATACTCGTAGTGAAAGTCTCCTAAAAACCTAAACCCTAAAAGTCTGCATGAAAGTCTTAAACCCAACAGATGTCATATGAAATCTAAACCTAAATCTTAAACCTAAACTAAAAAAACCACTAAAAAATTATGTAAAGGAAAAATAAATCTTAAACCTAAACTCAAAAAAAGAGTGATTCCTTAATTGTAATAAATATTTGTTTTTTGAACCATAATGGTAATTGTTTCTCTTATTTACTACATAATTTGCTCAAGGCCTCTAAATAGAGATAGAGTCGACATGAACAAATCAAGATCAATTTTAGAGCCCAGGACCCACTTTCCTTCAGGCAGGCAAGTAGTTGCATTGGATATATATTACTAATAAGTCGGCCACAACCCACATGTTGAGCTGTGTATTTAATTTGGTGGGCCTTAACGGTCTGTTGGAGAGTACACGAGTCAGTTTACACGTACATCGACTAATATCCTTCCTCATATATTCTAAGAGACCATCCGCGCCGGAATTCGAGGATTCACAAGAAATTATTTTCTTAAAGTTTAACTCCAAGAATCAAAATCCTAGACAATTATGTGGAACAAATCCACCAACCAACCGGGCCGCCAATTCAGAATTGACAAAAGCACCTGTTGTTGAGGTTATAACAGACCAATCCATAGGACCACAACTAATTCAGAATTGACAAAAGTCTACTTGATCAACTTGCCATTGAGGGGCCTGTTTTTTAGCCACTTGCAGTAAGCTTTTGTCTTCGTGCATAACAGCTGCATATGGTCCAAACTGGAATGCAAGTAGTTGAAAGCTTAAAAAACTGTGGATCGATCTTGATGACTGAAAATGATTATAGACTTTATTATAGACTTTCTTGTATTGTACTTTCGATATTTGACATTTTTAGTCAAACACAATAAATACCATGGGCTCGTAATCAACTAACATTTTTAGGCACAAAATTCGTTTAGTCGGAGTTTTAGTTTAGTTTAGTTTAATGTTTTAAGAAAAATGTGCTATGATGTGTGGAGAGAGTAAAAAAAAATGAGTGTAATAAAACAAACCTAATATCTTTATCCTTAAAAAACTGTGGATCGATCTTGATGACTGATGATTATAGACTTCTCTGTATTTACAAAGAATTTGAAAGAAAACACAAGAATGGGCTTGGTCAACTGTTCTGTTAGTTTGGGCGTTCAGTTACAAAGAAAAGAAAAGAAAATAATCTTGCATTTTCATTAATTTCACCTAATTAAAGTACTACTTTCTAACTCTCTCTAAGTAAAATTTATTTTATCAGATAAAACACATACAAAAATACTTTTCATTTTCCTTTATTTCACTTCGCAATAATTTTATTGGGAATAATTTCTCTGCAACAGTTTCTTAAGTGAACAGAGCCTCTTGATAACCAAAATTTAACACTTAAAACTAAATAAATTAAGTAATAAATGATTATGTAAATTTGATAACCACATTTTATATTACTTAAAAGATTAAGTACCCCTTAAAATCTATACTAAAAATTTGATAGAAATTAAGTAGCTTTGAGCCACTTACTTAATTTTGACTGAAATCATGAGTGCTTGCATTCAACCTTTCCTCCTCTACCACAACCCTCCACACATCAGCCACTTATTGCTGTCACCACCATCACCACTCTACCACTGCCACCATCTCCATGATTCCACTACCACTGCTGCTGATATCACCACCACTACTACTGTAGATATAATCACCATCACCGTGACTCTTATCGCCATAGCCACTACCATCACCACTCCACCACTACCACAAACACTTTTTCGTTGTCATTGTCTCCTCCACCACCACCACCACCACTGACGTCACTCTACATCCCCCAACCCAACCCCCTTCCCCACCATTAGTAAAAGTAAAAGAGAACCACCATAACTAATGTAACTAAAATTAATCCATCTTTTATTTTAATCCAGTGCTTAATATGTTTGACATAATATGTTTGTCAAACAACTTTTCAACTTAAAAAATTAAGTATTCAACTTTCAGTACTCAACTTCTCAAATTTCGGTTTCAGTTTTATCAAACATCTTAAACAACCATTAAGAAGGGTGGAGAATAGTGAACGCTTGATCTCGTTTGTTATTTCTCAATGTACATTTCCTCAAAAGAACCTAAGCCCCGTTCAATTTCAGGAAAAGGAAAACAAAGTATGAGAATTTTTTAAAATTTTCTGCAATGTTTTATATTTTCAATTAGCTGGAAAGTTGCGGAGCCCACGTCTAACTTTTTAACTAAGATTAGCTATCTTTCAAAACATGTCCTCCAAAAAACACAAGATTTTGCAGAAATCTTGCATCTCCATTTTGGGGATGGAAGTGCAAGTATCAAGTATGGTACCCCGTCACCTCTGCCAGGGAATATTGCCATGTTACACCACACTACTATTTGTAGAAGACCCCACTGCACCTATGTCGGGATCGAAGCTAAGGTCACGCACGCGTGAGTGGTGTTAGGAGTATGTTTAGTCCTAATGAGGAGCTATGGAGACTTGAACCTGGACCTTGTACTACCAAGTCCAAGGTTTCCAACCACGTCCAAGTTTCCAACCACCAAGTCCAAGTTTCCAACCACCAACCCCTCATATAATTTTCTCAGGAAGATTTTCTCTGCACTAGTTTCTTGAAAAGTGAACAAAGCCCTAGTGTTCACCCAACTGGATGGATTTTCAATAGCTTCTCACAAAGGAAGCTTTCCTCGTTCATATTGTTTCCCATTTTTTCGTGATAAGGGTGCTTTTAAGCAAAAAGTTGTAAACGGTAAACAGGCGCAGCAACG
Source organism: Vaccinium myrtillus (assembly GCA_016920895.1). Lineage (NCBI taxonomy): Eukaryota > Viridiplantae > Streptophyta > Magnoliopsida > Ericales > Ericaceae > Vaccinium > Vaccinium myrtillus. Next base: position 32,443,463 of record CM029279.1, read on the forward strand.
AGATGGACTAGGAACAGAATGAAATGGAAAACCCAAGCTGGTGTAGGGGAAATTTCTAAATAGGGTGGACTTGCTCCCATTAGTCTATGACTCTATAACATCAATTTTAAAATAACAAATGTGAGTAATTTCCAAATTACCATCTCAAATGACGTTGAAACTCAGCCTGAGGCCTCGAGTAGCATCAGCTCAGCTGATACTCTCATTATCCCGCACAAACCTGCAAGAGCCAAATAAAATGGTAAAAATTTAGTCCAAGGCCTTTTTACAAGAAGCAGGGAAATCTTTGTTTTTCCATATAATGACCTGTATCTTATGTACTGAAACCCGCTGCAACCAAACTATGAGTTGAGGAACAGAATTGCCCGGGAGATTTTTTCACCTTCAAATAATACTAGATATATCACACAGAGACATAAGGATTCGAAATATACTATCTCCACACTTCATTGATAGAAAATGAGGTGTTCCTGTACAATAAAAGAGAAAAAAAAAAAATTATGCCGTAGCTGCTGCGTATTCGTTGTGTTCTTGTGTAGAGCAGGCAGCAGCCATCACTGAGGCCCTAACAGCTTTTCAACCTGCAACCAAGGTAGTTATTGACATTTGACACAACCCTCAGTGATCCCAAAACAAAAACACAAAACTCACAATTCGGGCTACATGCATGTGTAAAGCTTTACCTGATACACCATCCATTCTTGGCCACGACTCGAAGCTAGAATTGATATGAAACTAAACGAGGAAATGATCGATAATATGTTGTATCACATCTGTGCCTTCCGAATGCATATGACAATCTTTGACCTTCAGATATTGTCCAAGAGGAATCAGCTTCATGTGAAGTAATACAATAATTTTGTTTTCACAACAATAAAGACACTATGAATGTTTGTGTCATTGGAACAGGCAGTGGCTTATTCTTCATGGTATCATTCATGAATTTAAACTTCAATTGCTTTACAGAAAATAGTTTTATATTCGTCAACAAAGAATCTTTTATTTCCAAAAGTCAAAGGATGGGGTTAATACCACGATCACTTTCTTTAAAGCCATGACAGATACTTTGATCTTTCAAATTTTGCCCTCTGTCATGTCATTCTCTCTCAACATATTCTTTCTCCCCACCCTTTCACCTTCTCATTCTCAAGCGTTTGCTTGATGGAAATCTCACTTCTCCTATGTCCTAATTATGAAAGGCCCCCTGTTTCCTCATCTCTTTCTTTGTATTTTCACCCACTGCAAGTGTGCCCATAACTATGACCTCCACCAGATCCACCTCCGCCCTCCTTCCCTCCAAGACCCCTCCTCTATCTTCTCTCTTCAAATGTGCCACCACTGTCACATCCGTTCTCCTCTTATCACCAAGAAAATTTTTACTTGATGAGAAGATCATTGGTAGCGATATTGCTTGATTCCAAGATCTTCAATGGCGATGCGAAGCAGGAATGGTTTGATCTTGGTCGAAGAAATTGGGTCCAGAGAAAGGAATCAAAGAGAAGGGATGGAATACTCTTTATTGAAGTCTGTTGAAAAGTACCAGAGACTAGATGTAAATTTAGAAAACCACTCTCATTATCAACCATTGATTAACAACTCTGCAATTCCTCCTAGCCTCTCCGTTACCATTACCATTACCATCACCAAGCACTCCAACAATGGCACCCAGTTTCATCATCAAACAAGCGAACGATAGGAAAAAAAGAAGAAGGGAATTCGTCTGAGCTGTGATATCTGGGCTGAACTTAAAAAATAGGCCTTTGTTTTTGTTGAGAATGTCAAAGTAAAGATAGATGGGAATAATAGGATGGGATAGGACGAGATTAGATGAGAGGGAGGAGGTGACATCATGTGCAGATCGGCCAAGATAAAGTTTGGAATTGGTATGTGTTGAAAAGAACTGAATGAATGGAGGGAGAAGAGCTCACCGGGAAGGGTATAATGGTCAGACCATCAAAAATGTCATGGCATTAAAAAAGCCAATCGTAGCATTATCAGCAACCAATGTCAAAAATAATATTTCTAAATATGTACATACATGATACATCTATATTAATTAAATTTACAGTACTCTCTCCAATTCAATAGCATAACCGCTAGCTTTTAATTACGTGGAATCCTAAACCATTATATACAACTGATATATTTACTGTCAATTAATGAAGTACAATATCCTTCCCCAGTCATATTTCCTCAAACTTAAACCTATAAACCCTTTCATATGAACATAGTGCTGCTTTTTTAAATAACTAAATTATCAAAACAAAAGAGATTTGCTACTTCCCGTAGTCCTGAGATAGAAGGATGGAAAGTGAAGCATGGAGAGACAGGACAACACAAATGCTTGTGGAGGGAAAATTAATCGGTGCAACCAGTGTTTTAAATGGCTCACGGCGCACCGAGGCACAATGGTCCCCTGGAGCCATAGCGCACGGCGCGGCGTGCTCCATATCAAAGCGAGGCATACTTTATTATAGCGCACTTTATTATAACGAGTAAAATTCTAATACAAGCAAAACTTTCAATACAAGCAAACGCTTTTAAAATTCAAATGTCATAAAACATAATCATTTCAATGCTTAAACCACCAAATGCTGAGCAAGACATATCATCCATAAAAAGCTAACACACAAAGGAGAGGTAAGAAGGAAAAAAAAAGCCAGAGATGAAGGAGAAGAAGAAAAAGGAACAAAAACAGAGCACAAGCAGAGACAGAGACAGAGCAGGGAGATCGATCGACGTCAGACTTGAAGAAGCTTGCTGCTGGATGCTGCTAATGGATCGAGAGAGAGAGAGGTCCTCTGATTTCTAGGGTTAGATTCAAGGAAATTATTGAGTACATTGCCCACCTTTATGCATCATAAATGAATGGTTGAGATTGATTGTGGCATAATCTAATAAATAATAGCTAAAACATTCCTAAGGCGCGCGCTATGGCGCCACAGCGCCTTGCCTTGTGGCGTGTGCCATGGCGCCATACCTGCCCTTTTGTGACATGCGCCTTGCCACGACCCCCCGTGGCGCAAAGGGTGCGCCTCGCCTCGCCACGCACGCTTTTTAAAGCACTGGGTGCAACTATGTCATGTGTAGGGAGGGGTCACACCCCATGGTATGGTGTCAAACGTAAACAAATCACAAATTTTTTTAGTACCAAAGTAGCAGCAAAAGATTGTCCATGGGTCACCTGACCACACGAAGATACAGAACATAAGACTTATGACTCAATAACCTATGTTAGAGCTCGTCCCACTGATTAATTGTAAGCTTCAAACCTAGTATATGAGCTTGGGCAACCTCTCTACTCATTGCTTATCCCACATTGATTAACTATAACCTTCAAACCTAGTAAATGAGCCTGGGCGGCCTCTCCATTCATTGCCAATTGGTTTTGAGTAGGATGCTTTAACATAGTATCAGAGCTAGATTTTCAGAGCATTTTGGACAAGACTCTCTTGGTTGATTGCCCTGTTGTTTGTGCCTTAAGTGCACCGTATTTAATTGTTCGTTGTGATCCTATGTTATGGATCTATTGTTTACCTCTGCACATACGGGTTAGGGGTCGCACTGGGAGTGTTAGAGCTTGTCCCACAATGATTAATTACATCCTTCAAACCTAGTATATGAGCCTGGGCGGCCTCTCCACTCATTGCCAATTAGTTTTGAGTTAGATGCTTTAACAAGCTACATGATAGTTGCCTTGGAAGAAATTAGAATACGAAACATAAATACATGTAGATAACAGAAGTGACCACAATGATTTTTGGGGGGAAAATTCAGGAGTGTTCCCATCACGAAGCGATAGGAACACATTTAAGCTCCACTTCATACTCACAAAACAATTCAAAAGGATGGAATCGATGGATTACATATATTTTTCTCCCTATATTGTATCCCCTAGCTAAGTTCCTAAACATCCCACACAATGCTAAAAAAGCAGAGGCAGTCAAACTTTTTAAAATATGTTTCAACAGAAGCTACTATCCAATTCAACTTTATTTGCAGCCAAGCATATTTATTTTGGGCCAAAAAGCCACAAATATGGAATATCTTGACCCAGTTGCAAAGTTGCAACACCATGTGCACTCAGTTGTGATACCAAGTAGTGCATGTGTCAGTGACGTAACAACGGGCCTTAGCCTTCCTCAGAAAGAAAGGAGAAGAAAGCATACTTGTTCTACAGGAAATGGCCGGATACTCCTACTGCCTTTGGTACTAGGTCTTAAGAGAGGATGCGAGGATGCGCAAGCAGGCTCAACCGATGATATGGGAGAGGAAATATGCTCGAAGTGATCCTCATTCTCACCGCAGCTTTCTTAAGCCGAAAGAAAGCTGGGCAAGAATCTAATTTTTTGGTACTACGAAGGGGGGCCCAACCCAGTCCTCTCGTACTAGGGTTGGCTCCTCGCAGTTCTCCCTTTAACAGCAACAGTAGATAGGAACCGAACTGTCTCACGACGCTCTAAACCCAACTCACGTACCACTTGAATCGGCGAACAACCGAACCCTTGGGACCTTCTTCAACCCCAGGATGTGATGAGTCGACATCGAGGTGCCTAGCAAAAACAAGAATTCACCTATCTTCCTTTTGACTCAAATGTCAAATCGCCTATGCATGTGCACCTTGTTTTCTTTCCATGTTCCATGTCATATTGCTAGGCACATCCAGGGTCTTATCTGTCTATATGTCATCTTATACAGCCAAATTTCTACCATGTTATGATGTTAGGGTATCTAGGTACCCTATTCGTCATATTAGCTGGATCTCCCATTGAACTACACAGCGAGCTCTTCCTCAGTTATTATCATAGCATGTATAGTTATACCCTTTCCAAGTAGATTTTTAAGAACTATACTAATATAGAGAGGGTGAAAGGACCTGAACTGGAAATGACAAGAATCTTAAGTTTTCCTTGTACTTTGAAGGTGCAAATTCCACCAAAGCAATGAGAAAAAAATCATATTTACAAGAAACAATTGCCAGTTTGGTTTATTAAACCATGGACAGAATAGCAATATTCCAGGGACAATGCACAGCAAACATATCGACATGGACCACATTGCTAAGAAAGCGCACATGCTTACCTATCCACACACACACACATGCAGAGAGAGAGAGAGAGAGAGCTACCTGAATCACGCTGTGCGCAGCAAACCTCAGTCTGCTACTATGAAAACTGACGTCTACTTTTTCCCATGACACACGCGATAGACCAGTAACAAGTTCCTCTGAACAGCACAGTTCAAAGAAAAATTTCGAGAACAAGGTATCAAAGATAAAAAGTACAAGCAAAATCAAAACCAACAGGACATTACTAATCAATGCTCCATTAAGCAGCAACGTGAACTTGAAGTAGCAAAAGCTAGTTGCAAAAAATTGATGTAAGATGGCAAAAATGCGTCTATTGATGTACAGCTCAATGCAGATACCAACCTTCCAGCTTATCTGAATCATCAACTTCCATTAACTTTGGATCACAATGCTCAGGATCATGTGCTTCACAGTGTTCTTCATACACAATATGTGGATATTTTTCATTTAAAGAATCCTCCCACTGAAGATAAATATAATAATTGGTCATTGAACTGCAACCAGCACTTGAGCATGATAATGATATGCAGGCTGAAACTGTTACCTTAGGAAGTTCGCTCTTGCGTCTAATTGATGCTGTTCTCCAGCCCACAATATCTGAACATAGTTTTATAAAGGAAAACAGGGAAAATGCAACTTTCTTAGTTTGTGTGTATAAAACTAGGAACTGTACTAATGGTATTAACAGGATACGGTCATAGCCAACATTTGAATATGCTACTCGGCGTTTGAAAGAACGTAATCCAGACCTGCATCAATGATCGATGACAATATTAACAGCTACATGCTAGAAGACATAGTGATGATGACCACTATAGAAACCACCGATCTGAAAGAGAAATTTATTTTGGAAATGGGCTTAAGCAATATACATGAAGTAAAATTCACCGTAGTCTTCCACCATGCGCTTGAGTAATGGAGGCTTTCCATCATCCTCATCGGCAAGAAAAAGGTGCTGACCTGTTCTCCTAAATATCAAATGACTGAAACGAACAGCAGCTTTCTCAATTGCAGTTACACCAAAAAATAAGGGTACCTGCATACGGCAAGCAAATCAACCAGAGTCGATAACAATGCAACTAGAACCACAAAGTTTCATTTAAGGACATCATTTCAGTTAGCTCGGATTCAACATCCGATGGTCAAATACCATAAAGTATCAACCGAGCTGTAGTCAGTTTGGTTTTTAATTTCATTGTGGTTGTTCTTTCGATTCCTGGCTGTTTCTTTAGTTGTTCGTTGGCTCACTTTGGCTTTGGTGACCGGCAGTGGCTATCCATTTCTGGCATTCTTCTGTATCTTAGTACAGTTAGGTCAGTGTGTTTGGGGTATGCTTGTGTATATATTGCTCCATTCTATCAATGAATTTTATTGCTTACCACACAGAATTATGGCATATGATCCGATTGACTGCAAAGACGAAGCAGTTAGCCTTGGGTTTTACAAAAATAAACTTCAGATGTGGGACTCCATCTCTTGAAGAAAATGAAGAAAAACTTAAATAAAGTAGGTACCCAAAATTCTACTCAAACAACTAAACAAGCACAGACACTTCCAGGAAGGTGGGTTAACCGCATATGACGTGTGAGACACTTAAAGATTTTAACAATAAAATGCCATGTTGGAGTGCCCATGTTGTGTCGTCTTCATATCCCTGTCACGTGTCTGTATTGTTGTTCTCAGATTTTACTACCGTCTAATGAAATCAACATTTGCTACTATTAAAGATTTTAACAATAAATCAAAGATTTTACCAAAAGGCTTCCTTTTAGCAAATGGCTCCCTCATTTGCAAGTATATTTTAGTTATTTGTTCAGCATGGTTGAAGACTATGGTGAGAGCATAAACATACCTGATTATTACCCCTTGAACCAAGATGAGGTGTTGCAACAGTAATTAAGTTCATAGGCTCCAAACCACCTATTGTGCCCTTTGATACATCCTTCGCATTCTCCCTTCCAGAAGGTTCAAACAATTTCCCAATGGCATATCTTGTCACTAGTCCTCCAAGAGAATGTGCCACAAAGGAGATCTTACGTAGACTTGGTTTTTCTTTGATCACGTGGAGGACCTGGAATTTATGCATTAAATGTCAAAATTTATACATTCTGTAAATACGAACTGCAACAAGATGCGTTTTTCTGAAAAGTACGCAGATTTAGAACTTAATCTCAGTGAAGTAGTTGGATAATAACGTCAAATCAAAAAGGGACAAATAAATGGAGAACAAACCTCCCCTGCCAATCTCTCTCCCATTACATCCACACCATCTAACGTCAGCAAAGCTGTATTCCGCTCACTACCTGTGAAGCAAGTCAACAAAGTTGAGATTTGACCAAGATGTAAATGGTCATATTAACGCAAATATCCCATATTTTCAGCTTTAAACATAGTTAATGCGTGACCTAAATTCAAAGTCATTTTGCAGCATGCATAATGAATTGAACATGAATCATGGCAATAAGACATTGGCCTACATCTAGCCAACAATTGGCCAATTAGGGAGCTCATAACTGCTCCATGTTCATAGACTCTGAACGATTTCATATCACATATGCACGCAACCCATTTTTTTGGTGATGGCGAAATCGTAGGACAGAGAAACATAGATAAATCTGCCTACACACAGAAAAAAATGATGGCTTTCTAAAAGTTTAATCTCCAATATTTGAGGTAAAAGATTCCCCCTAAAAGAACTAGCACAAAATTACACAGGACTTACCTTACATTTTGAGACAAAAATTTTTATGGGAAGGGGAGTCTGATAAGTGTAAACTAGATGATAGAATTCAATGTGGTTATATGGGCACCATCCGCAAACAAGACTTCAGAAACAAGAAGAAGATTAGAAATAATGAGTTCTATTGCTCCCAAGAGATGATCGATTTTCTCCTCTGTTAGTGGGATCAACATAGGCAACATGCCATCAAATAAAGTTACTGATGTGCCAGCTATTTTTTGCCTTCATGGAGTCAAATAACTAAATCTTTATTGTTCATACATTTGCAAGACCAATTTTTATTCTTAAATGCATCAGCCCATGAATAACTGAGGGAACAATAAACAAATTCCTTGGACAGTAAGAAATGGAGCAATTTCCATAAGAATCAGGGACACACGGATTAGTAAAGTGGCTTATCAAGACATAATACATAACAAACTTAACTACCATACTGCACCAGTTAATGTTGCATCGACTTCCTCAATCGTAGAAGTACCATGCCCAACACTCAACACGCAGATAAGGCTAGTAGAACCCGTGTCACATGTTGAGTAGAACATTCACTTATCTGCCATATTTTGTAAATCGAATAAAAGAATCGTGCATAAAAACTCCTGTGTTTTGTAAACACCATCTATCCCAAAAAGGCAAAAAATACTGAAATAGAGTACTACAACATATGGGCATTTCGGCATGCCATGTGCCTACAGATGAATTGAACACGTATCTGCCCCCAACACCCATGCCCATGTCCATATAACATATGAACCACGAATGTCATTGAAGATGGGCTAAGAGGGGAGATTTGAGTAAAAGAGGGATAGTTTAAGAATCCTCCTTACAATGAACGAAGACTTTATCAGGGAGCATTCTGACAAACTGCTCAGCCGCGAACTTCCAATCTGAAGCACTGCAGAAAAAATAAAAATAAAAATAGCACTGATGTGAACATATAGCTATTAGCTGACAGCACAATTTCATTTGGAGAGAAGAAGCATTCAGTCCACAAAAATATCAAGTTCATTTGCTTATGTGCACGTGCACGGTGCACCTCAACTAATCTGAGGGACCAATTTCACCGTTCACTAGCAGGGTCCCAATTAAATACAGTGCAACAACCCCATATAGACTGGTCTAAAGAATTGATAGCACCTATAAGTTTTCAAACCCGAGACCTTATGAGACCTCGCGAGGATCAACTCAAAGTCCCAGGCCTTGACACCAGGCCAACACTCGGGATTAAATTCTCTACTCTTTGTCCTACGCAAAGGAAATTTAACGAACCCTCCAATGTCCACAACTTCCAAACTGCGTTCTCAATCTCCAATTAACAAACCAAAATGTATCAAACAACAGATGCGAAATTCGCAACCTATTAAAATTGCAAGAATCCAGGATCTAATCAAAGCATCATAAACGAAGTTAAGTCAAATCTCTTCGTGGATGTATGCGTAATTGAAATCTACAAATGCATTTATAGATGGATATATAGATATAGACATGTGAATAAGACCTTCCGAGAATTCCATGGACCATGACCACGAGATGATCAGCCGAAGCAGCATCCGATTGGTTGCAGCTCCAAACATCATCGCCTCCATTCTCTGTTACCGACGAACAAGCACTGGTCTCTACCGCATCGTTTTCCATTACTCGTCGCACTCTGCACTGGTCACCAACTAATTACTGGAAAAACGATAGCCAAAGTTGTTAACGATGTGCTGTCGAGAGAGATGCAGAGAGGGAGAGAGAGAAGAGAGAGAGAGAGAGAAGCAAATCGATCTTCGGAATTCTGCAAATGCAAGCGGAGAGTTGAGTAATCGAGACGAGAGGTTTGTGAATGAGTTGGTTGTGAGTTGTGACGATTTGCGACAGGGGATGTGTGCTGGATTTTTCGTGGCGTACGAGTCAATTCTTACCTCATTCTTCCTATTTTTATTCCTTAAATGGATACCCATAGGTTTTAGGTTCAAAGAAATGATTGTTGATTTTACAAATGAATTTGTCAGTAAAATCATTTTGAAATCAATAAATAACCACAACCCGATTTTTTTTGGGCGTAAAGATTCTATGTACTTTGGTGGGCGTAAAAAAATCAAAACGAGTTGGGTTGTGGTTTCAAATACACTATTATTTTAAAGAATCGAAAACTAATTCTTTAGGTTTTCTAGTTGTGGAGTGTTTAACTAATGATACAATTTTTCAATGCCAAGCGGCTATCACATAGCGATAAGCCTCTCGCATCTCATCAATCCTAAACACTTTTTAGATGGTTCGAATTTTAATAAACTCTGACTGGTATTGTCCAAAATAATGTTGGACGGCTATGATGGAGCGTTGCGGTGCCACGTGATACCCAGCGCCCAGCATTGAAAAATTTCTTGTTATTAACCTCAACAAACAAGGGGTCCCTGTTGTGCACTAGGTGTGTCATGCACTCCATCGACTGTTCTTAACTAAAAAATTCATGGTTCAAATTAAAATCAAGAATAGCTCTCACACGTGGAGTTGGATTTAATTAACGTCCATTTTCACAATGTATGTCCATTTTACAATGTATGGCCAGATGGGGTGCCATGCTCCTTGTACACCGCAGGGCTCCCAAATCCAACCTTAACAGTTAACACCTTACATTGCGCAGCGATGATGTGTCGCATAAGCATGTTATGCATATATTATTTTGGAAAGTGTTGTGTTAATAGACTATTCTTTTTTGTTTCAACTAATATGGGGATGTTAAAAAATACTATTGCACGAATATGATTATCTTAAAACACTTTTAGTTAATGGATCAAAAATCTTCTTCATTGCTACGATTGGAGCCAGAAAGAAATTAAGGATTAGAACACCGTCACGTAGTGGATCAAAAATCTTCTTCATTACTACAATCGCAGCCAGAAATTAAGGACAATGGTGTCAATATTTAGAAGCATGTCCAACCTTTTTCCTATAAGCTTTAGGCCTTTAGCTAACCCAAAAATATCTATGGAGTAATAGACAAAATGCTAATGATTGTCCTCAAATGTGACAGTTAACGTGCAGATATGGGTAAAATATGACTAGAAATTTGTGTAAATGGAGTATTGAGAATCCATTAATTTTCACTTAAATTTTAACTTTTAAGGGATTTCTCTCACGTACTCCTTTTACTAAAAACAAGTCCTTTATATCAAACAAATGTTTCCTGGTAATTGATAATGATACTAATAAACAATTTAGGGTGTACAACAATACCTTAAAACAAGTCATTTTTTTTGTGTAATTCCGGATAATTTGATACTAAATAAACAGTGTTTTTAGGGGAAATCTACAAAAAAAAAATACCTTAAATTATTTTATCAATAAAAAAATAACATTAGCGGTTCGGATCGTCAAACTCAATTTGCATTTATAATAATATTAGAAGTAGTTACTAGTTTCTAGTTGCATCCACAAAATAACATTGGGTTGAATTTTTAAATCCCTTCACTATTTAATTCATAAAGTTTAATCAAGCTACGTATATAATGACAATGATATCTATATAACAAAATAGAGAGGATTTCAAAAATACACATTTTCTGTGCATAAATCCTCACCCTTCAATCTTGATCACACGGTTGAGATTGCATAATCCCTTCCATCTGTCCTGATGTCAATCCCGTAAATACATGGAACTTTCAAGGGCAAACAGTGCACGACAGCCATGAAAACTCCTGACCCTTTATTCGTTCCACGGCTGAGATTGGCTTAGAATGCCAAGCTTCCTCATCACACCAGAGATCACGTACACTTCTCTCTCTCAGCAACTCTCTCTCTCTCTCTCTCTCTCTCTCTCTCTCTGTGTGTGTTGCAGCGATTGTCCCTCACCGATCGTCCATGGCAGACGGGTTCTAGGGCTTTGCAAAGCCAGCAGCAAGAACAAACCGCTCTGCGACCACTCTCTCCGGTAATGATATCTCCCTCTCTCTCCGTTCTTTCTTTCTCTCTCTCGACACATACACACCGGCAACCATGGCTTCCTCACATAGGACCTTGTTGTGTTCTATTGATCTGTCCCTCATCCGCCACTGATCTCTGGGCCTGAATCCTCCCTCACATAGGGCCTTTCTGTTTATTTGTTGGTTTGAGCTTCCCATCAATTGTAAGGCTTCATTTGTTGGTGGTTTTTTGTACCTCTTACGTGATTCTTTGTTTGCGAAGTTTTTTGTACCTGTCGTTACGGACTACTTTGCATTTAGGAGTTCTTGAGTTTGAAGTCGATGCAGCTGCAGTTTTATTCTTTCCGGAAAAAAAATTCACTTAATTGTCTAATTTTGCCCTTTACGTTTGGCATGATCCTTGGACATCCTTTGCCCTTTTTACTTCTTTGTTCTGAGCACTTTTGTAGACATTTAGATCAAAATTATTATCTTCAAAATTAGATCAAAATTGTATCAAAATTGTAGACTTTTTACGTTTGGCTGTGTTCTTTGTTCTTCTTTTCCTGCATTTAGATCAAAATTATTATCTTCTTTTCTTACCCAATCTCTTCTACATGAGTTGGAAGTTGGAATCATGAAACTTTTGCATCTTTGATTGCTTAAATTAATTTGCGACTATAACCACTACGATCCTACCTGTTGCATGTATACGTTGAACAACGTGTATTGTACGACATCGTCCGGTTATGAGAGCACTAGAAATGACTGGTTCCCATGGCTTCATACACGCATAAATTGTTTGATGGTTGTCCTTTTGGCATGGTTGGGTTGTGGGTGGTGAGGAGTATCAACTGAATTCATGCTGCATTTTATTGCATTGATTGAATATGTTTCACTAGACCTGAATACTTAATGTTCGTATCCGTTTGGTTTCAAATTGTTTACATACACAGGTTACACAACTGATGGAATCGGGTTTGCTTAGTTCTCGCAAAGGGAAAGAAAAGGTCACCTATGCCATTGGTGGGAATAGATCATTGGTAGGACTCCTACATTTTAGTGAACTTTACCATAGTCAAATTTATCATTGCCAAGTAGCCTTTAATCCACTCTTATACTGATCCGCATTTACTAACTATTTCTTTCTAAATATTACTAAATATTTCTAAATGTTCCTCAACTGACTTCTTAAATATAGGTTCAACCTCTTCGAGACAGAAATATTGGGGTTGTAATCCGTAATGAGCAAGACAACAATGTTGCCCATGTTAATGAGGTAAGTCTACATACATATAAAAAATTAGTTGCAAGCTCTATTTATAGCACTTAATACATTTCATGTATTTTTGTGCAGCAAAGCATAGAAGCAACGGCCAGGAAACGGAAGGCAACACATGTAGGAAAGGAAAACGAAAATTTACAGGCATTTCACTTCGCCCTATCTTCTACCATTGATTTGGTAATTTTGTGCAAATCATGAAAAAATATTGGGAGTCGATATCATAATGTGGACAATCTTAAAACTACACCTTTATTTTCTTTAGTAGAGCTGAACCTGCAAATTCAAGAACATCTTCTACAGTTATGGGTGCATTATGTGTTACAATATTTCAATTATATTGTTTGCATCTCTTTCACCATTATTTTAAAGCCTAATAGTACATCATATGCCATATTCAAACTTCAGGCACAAGCTGGTAATGTGATATCAAATGTAGCATTGGCGCAACGTGCACGGCGAGAACGAGAATTACTTTTAAAACAAAGCACTACATATCGATCGGACCAACGCTTGCCAGGAGACTGTCAGCCCGACAACAATGTCATTACTATTAACGAGGTAAGTCTATTAAGAACCCTTAAACATAAATTTTTCAAGCTACCTCATATTCAAGAAAAAACCATAAATATTTCGAGTGTAGACAAGGGGAACGAAAGTCCACGGGTGTCAGACTTTGCCATATATCTTCTAGCTTCCTTTTTATAACTTGGTTCAATTGGAGAATTACCTTATACTCATATGACATATTTACATTTGGAAAATACACCTTCATTTCCCAAATGTAAGAGTTAATAGTATATGATACTTCACCTTCATTTTCCCATAGTAGTACATGATATGTCATACCCATACAAGGTTGCACCAGCTGGGATATCGAAAGCATCATTGGCACAACGTGCACGCAGAGAAAGAGAGAGAATTCTAAAACAAAGCTTGCCAGGATATCTTCAAATGAGACACCATACAAATTTGCCCTCTTTGACTCCAAGACGCCGTCATTTTGATAGCTTGGAACAGGAACCAAACGCAACAACTGTCACTCTATCCGCACAAAGGCGAAAAATGGTCACCCAATCGGTGGCAAGTTCATCATATGGGAATGACGTATTACTGCTCCTCGAAGTCCTCGGTAAACTTATTTAAGTTCTCTATAAACTTCCTCATGTCAATTCGATCACGAGTTTAGACACTTATTTTTCCCAATGTAAAACTATTGTAGGCCTACTCCTACAGATCAAAATTATCTAGGGGATCTATCCAGTGACGATGTACTGGACCTGCCTATGAGTTTGAGGGTTCCTACTCCAACACACATAAATCCGAGGAGGCATTATCTCGGCAAGATGGATACCTTATGCCCTAAATGTTTGGCCTTGCATTGGATGGAGGAAAGATTGACAAAGTCCTCAAGAAGTAGTCCCGTATTTGGAACTTGCTGTTTGGAAGGAAAGGTGAAGCTGCACTTGCTTATTACCCCCCTTCCAGCACTTCAAGCATTGTACGACGGGAATGATGTTCGATCAAAGTCGTTTAGATCTCATAGCCGAGCGTACAATTCGTCTAATGCTTTCACCAGTCTTGGTGCGAAGGTGAATGAAAATCTATTCGATGGCAGGGGTCCTCCGTCATTCATTTTCCATGGGGAGTTGCGGCATCGAACTGGTTCACTGTTGCCCCAAGAGGGGCATGATGCATCGTACGGTCAATTGTATATTTACGACCCCAATGTTGCTTTACAAACCCGCACTAGAAGAAATCCTCAGTTAAGAAGAGATGTGCTTCAAACGATTCAAGATTGTTTGTTGCAAGTCAATCCCTTCGTAGGAAAATTCATTCAGGCTCATGCACTTCTAACTCAATTACCTGAAAATTTACCTGCCCATCTTCACTACAGCCCATCGACAGATCGAAGACTATTCAATTTACCCACTACAGACGAGATCGCGGTAGTAATACCAGGAGATGGATCCAAGGCCAGTGGAATGAGAGATATCCTCTTATATTTGAGAGGACAGAATGGGTTGATGCAAATTAATGAGTGCCACCCGGCGTACTTGCCACTACACTATGTTTTACTCTTCCCACATAGTCAACTTGGATGGGAACCTGATTTGAGACAGTGGGATGTTCCTAATAATCGACCGTCGAATAAACGACTTACTCAGATGGAATACTACAGCTATCGTTTATTTGAACGTCCCACGGAGTATTCAACAATTTTGAGATCAGGCAAACTATTTCAGGAGTTTTTGGTCGATGCTTGGGCCGCAACAGAGCAAAATCGATTGACATACTTCAAGCTTAATCAGGGAAAACTACGTTCAGGACTATACCAAGACTTAACTGATATTGGCCCGGATGAGCTTAACCCTGATCAAATTGGCCAAAGGTATATTTTACCGTCTTCTTTTCTTGGAGGTCCAAGACATATGTTTGAGATTTTCCAAGATTCAATGGCTATCACAAGGTACAACCATCACCCTGATATTTTCCTCACCATGACGACAAATCCCAATTGGCCAGAAATTACTTCAGCTTTGTTGCCGCATCAGAGAGCTGTCGATCGTCCGGATTTAGTTGCCCGAGTATTTGAATTGAAACGGAAGGCCTTGATGAAGGAGATAGAAACAAATAAAGTGTTTGGTGCCAAAGTTGCTCACGTGTATACAATAGAATTTCAAAAACGTGGTCTACCACATATGCACGCACTTTTGTTCCTTAAAGGTCCTGATAAAATTCGAACAACTGCTCAGGTAGACAACTTAGTATGTGCTGAATTTCCAAACCCAACAGATGACCCCGCATTGTTTGAGACTATCAAGGGTTGTATGGTACATGGACCATGCGGTGCACGAAATCTTCAAGCAGTATGTATGGATGGAAAAAATTGCACTAAGAGATACCCTCGAGCGTTTGCAGATTCAACCACCATGGACGAAGATGGGTATCCCATCTATCGCCGTCGTAATGATGGGAAAGTGTACACTGTTAGGGGCCAAGAAGTTGATAATAGGGATGTCGTACCATATAATCCTCATCTTTCCAGACTATTCAACTGTCATATCAATGTAGAAGTTTGTGCTGGAATGAGATGCGTCAAGTATATTCACAAGTACATTTACAAGGGTTATGATCGTGCAACTATGGTATTGGGAGGGGTAAATGAAATTCAACAATATCTTGATGCAAGGTATATCGGTCCGCCTGAAGCTGCGTGGCGTATATTTGGACATCATTTACATGAAGAGGTGCCGACAGTTACATGATTGGCACTCCATTTACCTGGAATGCATCGTTGTGTTTTCAATCCCAATGAATCATTTGATGTTATTCGTGCTAGAGCTACACAACAAAGGTCTACACTTACTGGTTTTTTGGAATGGTATGCCAAGCATGACGATGATATCCCCTATACGTACCAAGAATTTCCGCAACATTTCGTTTGGAAACCGATAGAGAAGGTGTGGAAACCAAGAGAACATGGGTATGCAATTGGTAGAATGTACTTTGCTAGCCCCAATAGTGGTGAGAGGTTTTACCTGCGTTTACTACTAACTGTGGTCAAAGGACCAAAATCTTTTGAAAACTTACGCACGGTGGACAATGTTCTGCATGATACTTTCAAGTCAGCATGCGTGGCTAAAGGGCTCTTAGAAGATGATGATGAGTGGGTACAATGTCTTGAAGAGGCTGCAGTAATGAAGACCGGGTTTCAACTGAGGAGATTATTTAGTGTGATCCTTACGCAATGCTCTCCCCAACAACCAATGGAATTATGGAAGCGGTTTTCGGGACATATATGTGATGATCTTGCGCACAAGATTCGCACATTGTTTTTAATTTCGAACCCAAGCGAGGCACAAATCGAAGATTACGGTCTTTACCTTCTGAACGAATTGCTTCAAGAATCAGGTAAGAGTTTGCTTGACTTCCCACCCATGCACCAACCTATTGGGAATTGGAGCAATGTAGTTGGTAACCGACTTATTTTAGAGCATCGACAACTTCAGATTCATGCGCAAGAACCTGATGCACAGAGTAGTATTCAACGCCTTAACAATGGCCAACGCAATGCTTATGATGCAATCTTTACTTCTGTCCTCGAAAATAAAGGAACTACTTTCTTTCTGAATGGGGGTGCAGGTACAGGGAAAACATATGTGTACAATACTATTGCACAGAAATGTCGTAGTCTTGGGCATATAGTTGTTACTATGGCATCGTCTGGAATCGCATCTTTATTATTAAAAGGAGGTCGCACTGCACATTCAACCTTCTGCATCCCAATAGACGTGCACGAGGATACTGTTTGTGGGTTTAGCAAGCAATCATTGCAGGCTGAGCTATTTAGAGAAACAAAACTGATAATATGGGATGAGGTTCCTATGCAACATAAGCATTGTGTTGAAGCGGTTGATCGCACACTACGGGATATTTGTGACAATGAAAATTGATTTGGGGGTATCACTGTTGTTCTTGGGGGTGATTTCCGGCAGATTTTACCAGTTGTACCTAAAGGAGTGCGTGAGGAAATTGTCAATGCATCATTGAGACGTTCAGCATTGTGGCATGATATTCGTGTTTTGACATTGGATTTGAACATGCGTTTGAATACTTCAGATCCTAAAAATGCCGCCTTTGCAAATTTCTTGACGGAGGTAATACTCTACCAAGTTTCCTTATTTGAACTAACAATCTTATGTTTTTAAGTTCATTAGTAGCTTGAAGCATTATTTATGTCTATTTATTTTTTGTCTAGATTGGAACCAATCCACAAGAAGTGGTACAACTCCCTCCTACAATACGTAAATGCCAAGATCTAGATGAATTGTTGTCGGCAGTTTACCCCCAGCTGGATGTAGCAAGTACATCGACCCCAACGTTCCTTACTGAATGAACAATACTCTCTGCTCGGAACGATGATGTGAATGGCATAAATGCTAGAGCACTTAATGTTTACCCAGGAACTAGGTACACTTATTTGGCTGCAGATAAAATGTCTGAAGATGATGAAATTGATCGCAGCATTACTGCCCGATATCCGAACGAGTATCTAAACTCATTAGATCCTCTAGGGCTACCGCCTTTTAAGCTAGAGTTGAAAGTGGGTTCTCCTATAATATTGTTGAGGAACATTGCCCCAAAGGATGGACTTTGTAATGGCACAAGGATGATGGTTGTTAGGTGCGGGTCTCGAATTATTGAAGTTAAAATCTTAACTGGCGAAAAATTTGGCACTTTGGCCTTCATACCAAGGATTTCCTTGAGCCCATCATCTTCGGCATTTCCTTTTCAAATGACACGGCGGCAATTCCCAATCCGCTTAGCTTATGCTATGACCATTAACAAATCACAAGGACAGTCTGTGAAATACGTTGGGCTTGATTTGCGCGTACCGGTGTTCAGTCATGGGCAAGGTTATGTGGGGATGTCTAGGTGCACATCTTCTGACTGCATAAGTGTCCTCCTCCCCAAGGACGCTACAGACTCCATGACAAATATTGTTTATCCTGAAGTTCTGCTGTAGTGTTCAAGGTTGACATTTAGTCAATTTTCTTTCACTTTCATTATAACTTTATGAAAAACACAAAAACAATACTAACCGTGTCAACTATCGCAGGTTTTAGGCACACTGATGTTGTTTTAGTTTTTTCCCATATGAACTTAATTTTCTTTTGAAACAAGCAATTTTGTTTAGAGTCTATGCCACTAATTTGTGTATCTCATGTACTCGCAGGAATTGAACCAAGCAAACCCTACACTCAGTTGATACGGAAGCTTCATTTATCCCACGTAAGTAAATTGAACTGAGTTTAAGTTATTATTTATATCTTCAGGGTTCTGGTTTTAAGTTTTTGTGACACCGAGGAGAAGCTTAAAATAACCGAAACATGTGACTCATCTTTCCCCTTTGTTTTGGCTCATTAGAAATACTCATCTTTGTCCTTTGAGCCATTATTTTGAACTTGGGTTCAGATAACGTTGACTATGTTCGTTTGAGTTTTTAAGCAAGTAGAATTCAAAATTTTGTTTGAACTCTATATATCAAATTAGAGTGGTTTTCAAATTTACACATTTTCTCTACATAAATCCTCATCCTTCATTTACAACAAGGGCTAGGACGACTTACAAAATTTCAGAGTGGCCCCTCCTCAAAAGTGCCACATCGGGAGGAAGCAAACAAAAAAAAAACGCTTCAACTCAATAGCACACGGATAGCTACCATCATTTGTAGAATGGGCTAAAAGGGAAATTTGCCTCATAAAAGGTACCATAATTATGTCATCATTTTGTCTCCTTAATAAATTAGAATCCCCA
The DNA here is from genome assembly GCA_016920895.1 of Vaccinium myrtillus. Lineage (NCBI taxonomy): Eukaryota > Viridiplantae > Streptophyta > Magnoliopsida > Ericales > Ericaceae > Vaccinium > Vaccinium myrtillus. The sequence continues at coordinate 32,462,776 of CM029279.1, forward strand.
ACACGGACCAACAAATGCGGACGGAGGGAGTATATATGTTCACTGATGGGGAAGGGTATGATAAAAAAATTAAAAAGTTCCTTCATTGACTCATGTGTCCTAAAGTTTAAGGAATACAAGTTTGGAATGGGGATAGGAACATTAGAATGTGTCCTTATTTCGTTAAGTTTGGAATGTGTCAGGAACTTGCTACGTCTCATTATCATCAGTGCAGCACTTCGAAGCCAACTCTTGAACTTCCAATATTGGTAATTTGTGTTCATTACGTTTTATCATGTATTGGACATGCTTTGTGGCGTGTCCCTTAAATGAAATTATTTTTTAGAGGGGGACACGGCATGGACACACATGTCTCACTCGCGCACACACGCACACTCTCTCTCCCCCTTAAATTAAATTATTTTTCTTTGTCCCATATCGTATCCGTATCAATATTTTTAGAATTTCCGTATCCGTGTCGGTGTGCGTGCTTTATAGCTCTGTTCTTTACTTTTTGGGCTCCATTTTAAAGCTCAATTTGATGCATATATGCCTAAGTTTAGTTTGGTTTGGTTGGATATATGATCCTAATGAGTGGGTTGGTCTACTTTTGTTTGATCAGGTTTGTGTTCATGGAAAGATATGGCTCCTGCCCCTGCCCCTAACCCGATCTGGTAATAGATGGGTACCCCTGGCCCTGCCATGCTCCCATAGGGTAATGGGTACCCCTGTCCCTGCCATGATGTGGTTTGTGCACGTTCCAACCACATTGCCTATTGGACATTCACAGTCCAACAGGACCGACATTGATCTCCCAGTCTCTGAATCTTTTTATCCTGCATTTAGATCAAAATTATTTCTTGACACTGCCTAATCTGCATCACCGCATCATAATTTTTCACACCTCTGGCACGATAGATTCTGTCGCACGATAGATTCTGTCGCACGATAGATTCTGTCATTGAAAACAAAGGATAAGTTATCCTTTCTTTTACTTCAGTAGCTAATGTCTTCCACTGTTACATAGATATGTTCATTGATGTGTGCTTAGGTTAAATCTATTGTGTTGGGGGACATGATTGAGCCCTGTATACACAGTATTCTGAACAACAGTTTTCTGCATGAATAACTAATGTTGCTTATATAGCGATTCTAAAGGTCGGGTTTTCCTTTGGATTTGTTAAAGGAAAAACCCATTCACCAAGTTATGATCCATATGTGGTTTTAATGTGTAAATTCCAAGAGTTGATATAATGAATAAGGTTTTGATATCCACTTTGCTAAATCTAATCAGTGCATTATTCCATCTTATTTTTTAAAATAGCAACTAGCAAGGAGTGGGTAAATTCGTTTGGCAAAGCCCTCAAGAAGCTTCTACCTTCTTCACCACGGATGGCAAGGATTTCTATCACGTTTTGAATATATTTGATCACTCCCACCGTGTGGTTTTCCTATTAAGAGTGGGTTCTAAGAATGGTTTAGCTATTAAATTCATGCTTGAAGGCGATTTACGGTTTTTATTTATAATTGTTTAGGTTAATGAAAGAACCAAGTGCAATTGGTGTCACTTTTGAATCATTTGCAAGATAATTTGAAAGGATGAGCAACTTTGTGGCACAGGAAGATAAAAGAACTATGCAATGTAGGTCTCACAAGAGATGTCAATTGTCAACTTCACTTGAGGTCGTGTTTTGACAATGTGGGCATGTGTTTTGGGTCTCATTATACTTTTGTAATAATGCGACTTATTAGGATCTTAATTAGTAATTTAGAGTTACAAATGTATTGGTTAAGTTATTGGCTACAAAGTGGGATGAAAAAGAGTGAGTGAATATTCAGAAAATGCAATTCGACTAGGAATCCCGTTTGATTATACAAATTCTATGATTGTAATTGCTATTATGAAATGTGAGTAATTCGAATTGGAGAAGTTTGATTTCATTAGTTGTTGTACACTATTTTTTCTCCTTGAATTTGTTTGTCGAAATTCGTGAAATGCTGCATGTTAGTAGCATAGGGTGAATTTGTTTTATTTGATTGTGCAGTTAGTTTATATGCTCAGTGTTTAAATGTTCAGCCTGTTTACATGATCAGTTTAAATGTCCAGATAGGAAAGGGTATTTGAATTTAATTGTGCTCAAAGTGTGTTGCGTCGAGCTTGAAGCTATTCACGGTGAATGATAGTTCAAATTGCGTCGCACCGTGCCTTTAGGCACGGGCAATCCCTAGATTACCCATTGTACAACAGGAATTGAGCGATGGTTTGTACGGTTGGTTTTGGACCTTTTGGTTAAACATAACAGCGAAAAACTTAACACAGGCAACCAATTCCTTCTTCCTTTAGATTACCCATTGTGTTTCGGGTGTGATTAGGTGATTTTGAATGTGCTCTCATTGGTGAGTTCATTCGTGATGCACGTCGCGTCGTGCCTTTAGGCACAGGCAATCCCTAGTGTTGTAATAACATATCATGCAAACTAATAAAATATTTACTCCATGATGAAAATTTTAAGAAGCTTTTCAATAGCCATACGTACATTATGTTTACGGTACAAAATCCATGAGTATTTATTTAATTATTTCAACTACATGTATTAAACTAGTAAATTTTTGGGTGAACATCAAGAATTAATTTGGTTTGGGCTTCATAATTAGGCCTTCATGCAGGTTGGGCCTTACTTTTATGGGCTTCCGAAGCAATGTGTAGACTTGGGGATCACTGAATAATAAATTAGGCCTGGATTTTATTGTTTTGTAACCGGTTTGATTCACTTGGGGTGTTTAATAAAAGGCCTGGATTTTTTGTTTTTCCGGTTTGATTCAAAACTAGTTTTCACAAACTAGTTTTTTTTTTCCTTCCAAAAACTAGTTTTTTTCCAAAACCAAGACAGGTTCCTCTCATAATACATCACATAAAAAAAGTGAACACAAAAAACAGTTTTAAAACAAAACTCCTTTAGTGGAACACCCCCTAAGTGTACGCAGTAATGTAGTTGGACTAGACTACAGTTTCTCTTATAGTAACAAAAATGACTTAAGACTATTGAAATCTCGTTATTTGTGGGACGTTTCTTGCACTAGATGACCAATCTCACGCGGACCTTAGTACGAGCGTTATTACTACGTCATTGTTCGAAACATAAAGATGGGTAAACTCTACTTTTAATTTCATGATGGAATGTCGGGGTTGTACCAAGTTTATACTTGATTCAAAAATACCAATTAGGGTTGATGTAGATCCAAATACAAATTAGGGTTGAAACTTTTTGCAGTAGATTAGGACAAGACACGAGTAGATTAGGGCAAGACGCGAGTTTAGCAAACATATATCTATCGATAGATAAAATAGTTACTTTTGTCCTCTCAAAGACCTTTGTGCCTTTCCATTTTAAATTTTGTACTCCCGAAGCAACGCTTGGACCCTCCCACAAAAAATCCAAGTTCTTTTGTGAGAGGTTGGACGCTCCAGGAGCACGAAATAATTTTCCCTCAAGTCGATCTGGGTTCGTTACCCAACCGTTAGCGTCACCGTCACTCCTTCCCTCCAGCGCCATCGCCAGAAACAGAATCCAACTATAAAACCCTTATTCACTTTTTGCTCTTGGATTGGTTCAATCTTTTAACCCTCCTCATTTGACTTCTCCTTTGCTTAGCTCCTACGCCTCTCTCTCTCTCCTCCCCCAACCCCCCTCTCTCTAAAAATCATCAAAGATTAAAAACTGTTCCTTGGGGGTTTGGGGTTTTCCTATCGGCATCAAGAAAAGCATCATTCTTTAGCCCCACCCTCTTTTTTCTGTTCATTTATACGCACAGCCTTTTGTATATTCTAAATTCCCAATCCAATTCTCCCATGAATTCCTTCAGACTATTCCTCTTCTTGTCCATTATCTCCTTTTCCTTTTCTGACGAATCTGTAATTTCCCATTCTCATCACATCCTTCCAAGACCGCTAATTCTCGAATACCCAGAAACCATCGAAACCCAGTTGAGAAATTCAGGAGAGGAAATTGATTTAGAGTGTACCAGTTGGAGATTCGCTGTTGAGGCTAACAATTTAAGCCCTTGGAAAACAATCCCACAGGAATGTGGCGATTATGTGAAGGAATACATGATGGGCCGCGGTTATAGAAGCGACCTCGATAGGGTTTCGAAAGAGGCTGGTCAATATGCGAAGGGGGTTGAATTGAATGACGATGGGAAGGATATTTGGGTGTTTGATATCGATGAGACTCTGCTTTCCAATCTTCCGTACTATATTGACCATGGTTATGGGTAATGTTGTTAAAACTTTCTTAAATTTTCAATTCAATTGGATTGAATATTCTTAATGTTATTAGACGAGTTGATATTCAGGATTTTCGGATTTACACTTGATTTTACGCAGTGGGTTTTGTGGGATTGGATTTGTGAATGTTGTTAAAGGATCAATCTTTTTCGACTTATTGTTAGATATTTGTTTCAATTTATACTTACCACAGCGGAACGTTTCTTTCTATGGAATTTCATTGGCCTATTTGCTATTAAAACTTTACAAAATATAGAATTTGATTCTGCCTTAGGGGTTTTGATGGAACTTAATTTGGGTAAGGGGATAGTTATGAGGATTTGATTGGTTGTGGGTAATTTTTTTCAAACTATCTTAAGATTTTCAATTCAGTTGGATTAATTTTTTTAAAATGTTGATCCATATGCATTTTTCATTTGACGAGTTGGTATTCAGGATTGTTGCAATCTACGCTTGATTTTGCACAATGGGTTTCGATGGAATTCGATTTGTGATTGTTGATAAATGATTAAGTATCTATTTGATTGGACTAGTTGCTATATACTGTAGATGATTTCAGAATCTATACTTGACGCGGCGCAATGGGTTTTGATGGAATTTCATCGGCCTATTTGCTATTCAAACTTTTGAAAATATTGAATTTGATTCGGCGTAAGGGGTTTTGATGGAATTTGATTCGGGTAAGAGATATGGGTACTTATGAGAATTTGACTGATTCTGACATGGATTGATAGGTCAGAGGTCTTTGATAGTGTGGAGTTTGATAAGTGGGTTGAGAAGGCCATGGCACCTCCAATAGATTCCAGTTTGAAGCTCTATGAAGAGGTTTTGAAGTTGGGATTCAAAGTTTTCTTGCTCACGGGCCGCAGTGAAAAGCAAAGGGGTGTTACTGTGGATAATTTGATCAATGCAGGATTCCGAGATTGGGACCAATTGATATTGAGGTTAGTTTTCAAATTGTTCTTCGTCATAGGGAGATTCCGGTTGGTATATTTGTTGATTTTATACAATAAATCCGTTTTGCCAAGAAAATCAATGTAGTTAAAAAAACTATCTGTGCACATAATTTCAAGTTTTCCACCCATGACTTATGGCTAGCATCTTGGATTCTCTGAACATAAGTTTTGTTATTACGTGTATTAAGCGTTTCAGGCTTTCAGCCTCTGGGTTCATGACGAATACTTCAAATCTTCTTTGGTTTTCAGCTATGTGTTCATGTACTTGTGAAATTGTTCAAATGAATCTTGTTGACTAGGGCTTTTGACTTTTGTATGCAAAACATCCCAAATATCTTAGCACATTAATATGAGTATATAACAGTGAGGTGAACATATACTTTGTTGGTTGTAAGTGTTCCAATCTCCAAATCTTGGATTCAGAATCACAGTTTTCTCCAGTTTTTCCTCCTCACACTGTAGGTTATGTAAGAGCTTTGTGCACTAGGTACGCCCTTTTTACACACTAGGATGTGAAGTTTTAGATAAACAATGGTTGTCTACGATACAGTTGTTACCATGTTTTATCCATGTACAAAAGGATTTACTTTTCTTTGTTGTTTATCTCCTGAACTTCTTTAGTTTTCCATCATGTTGTCAAATTTGTTGGGCATAACACCTAACCTGTGTGGCCTGAACTTCATTAGTTGCCTCTTATGTAGAGGACTCTTCTTGTTTGGTAATCTAATTTTTGCACACGGGGATTTAAATTCTGTCAACATCTCCCGTCTAAAATGTTGAGTCTCCCACCCATGTCATCTTACCTGTGCACACATACCCTTAGTCTGTCCAAGTATTAGCACTAACCTTTTGGTGCTTAAAGTTGTTAAATATCTTCACTTGGCTTGTTCTTGGTAGTGAGAAGTTCTGCTGTCATAACTCTAGTGGGTTTAGTGAAAATATTGCTAGATAACTCAAAAAACCTAGCAATCGACAGGTCCTATGAGTTAGCTCTCTTCCAAGCCTAAGTTAAACTCCGTATTAAGGCTTGTAGAGTAGAGTTGATTGGGGTTAAGACTTCTTGTGTTGAACATCAGGCTTGTGACTTGAGCTGAGCAAATGGTAGCTGGTGAGTTGTGGACCACATTTCATTTTCTCTTCTCGTTTAGGTTATAGCAGCTAGCTCATTGAAAAGAGCATCGGTCCCATTATTGAAATTAGGAGCTGTCCTTCACATTTCTTGCTAAACGTGTGGATGTGTGGTATTGATGTACTCCGGTACTAGGATAAGTTTGAAATTAGAAATTCGGGAAATAAAAGGAAAACCGGTCCTTAGGTTTTACAAGAAATTATTAATTAGCAGGGGTTACAGCATGCAAATACCGCCCTAAAAAGATGTTTCCGTAAATCTGGGTTGCCACATGCACTCTTTTCTTGTGTACAAAGCTGCTATTTGGCATATTATGGAAAAAACCCTCAATTGATGCACCAGATAAAAATCCTTCCGGCAGGACCGTGGACCAAATGAGATCTTAAATGGTGTATTCTTTTTCGATTATGTATCTTATTATAACTCCATTGACAACAAAATTGATTGGATATTTTTAAATTCAGCACACAATCTATTGCTGCCCGTGCATGCATACATGACTTAATTCCCGTAGAGACATGGAGAGTTTCGTTGATGCGGAAATTGTGATTACAATTACTTGAAGCCTAGTGTTTTTTGGGTAATCAAACCATATATTACAAAACTCAAAAAAGAGGAGGACCTCAAGATGTACAAATCACTTACGCATAAGCCTTAACAAAAAAAACCCAGATTAGCTAGAAAACAGCTAGAATATACATGGAGGAATGTGCCAATTTTGGAACCAGATTGGAAGCCCATTAAGTCACAAAGTCTGAGATTTTCAATCTCTGAAACCCAGAAATAAATCTTTTTCAGTCACTTGAAGCCTAGTTACAATACATTGCTGACAAATCTTTTTCTTTTTGCCAAGTTATTGCGGGCAATTCTAAACTCAAGAATGTGGCACTTATTGTGCACGAACATTGATCTATCCCTTCTTCGTTCGAACTTTGGCTGAAGGAACACTGGTTCATAGCTGATTCCTTAACAGCCCTATCTCGTGGGACCTAAATTTGTAAAGACACCCTAACTTGTGCCAAATTTGGTAACGAATGTCTGATTCACCCCTTTCGTAGGGCAAAAGCGATTGGCCCTTTTGGCTTTCTGTATAATATTGTCTGATGTTTCTGTCGTCTACAACCAGATTAATGACAACGTGCAGAACTTTAGTATGAAGGGTTAAGTAAAATTCCAATTCGAAGATGGTGTTTACTCTTAATTAGTATTGCAAGTTGTGATGGGAAACTTTTTAATTGCCTGTTTTCCAGCACTTTTTACCAGAATTGGAGCCTTTGAAAGTTTTGACTAAAATTCAAAGTGACTCAAATTTTGCAGAGCACCGGAGGACCATGGGAAGAAAGCGACACTGTACAAGTCGGAGAAGAGGAATGACATGGTAGAAGAGGGATACCGTATTCTGGGAAACTCTGGAGACCAGTGGAGCGATCTATTAGGTTCATCGGTTTCCATCCGGTCATTCAAGCTCCCAAATCCCATGTATTATATTTCGTAGCAAGACTTATTGGTTCTTATTTAAACTCGAACTACTTATTGGTTCTTATTTAAACTCGAATAATTTCTTGTACATTCGACGAGGAAAGTTTACTCGTCGTTGGTAGCTAGAGGCATTATCCTCTAAAAGATTAGTATACTGAATGATCTACATTTGTGGTATGTTTCATTCAAGTGTATAAAGTTATATGCATTGCGGATAGTTCTCTCTCTCTCTCTCTCTCTCTCTCTCTCTATACCAAGGCTACTTGGTCAAGAGAATGATAGATTCAATTATTTCCTATATATGTGTACAATACTACTTGTACAGATTTGTTGTGTTGGGCCCACCCCGTGTCTGACACACAGATGATCGGAGTTGTTCATATTTTGCAAAATCATTTTTACTGGTATTTTCTAGAAAGCTCTAAGAGATATCGATGAATGTTCCAACGGTTTATCCAATTTCCGATTCAATATTGAAAACTGGATGAATTGATGAAGAATTTATAGATATCCGATTGAGCTGATTTTTAACAAGGTCATAGAAGATATTATTTTGAGGCTCCGATCATCCATGTGGAACTCAGAGTGGGCCTAACACAACCGATTTGTACGAAATCTGTATATGTAATGTAATTCTGTGCCCATAGATTTATCCTATATCACGTGTAAACCGAAATTGCACGCCATGCGAATCTGATTTTTGTGCTATGCAACATCATTGCAACTGATCATACATGAGTTTCTTTGAAACTCTTGTTACAAAAGGAAAGGGTCTGGATATTTTTCGATACAAGTTTTAGTTTGGATTTGCTCGTAAATTTTATTACCGGTAAGATTTTACAGATTAAAAACAAAAATTGCGGCAAAAGAATGGTCCGAATCTAGACTGTTTCGTCCGGTTTAAATATTGAATCCGAGAGAATCCACCTCCGAAAAGGAAACACCGAAACACAATGGTGGAATGGGAAACAAAAATCCAAGAAGAAATAGGAATAAAACAAATTTAGGAGCTGGACGTATAGTCCGAATCTAGACCGTTTCGTCCGGTTTAAATATTGAATTGGAGAGAATCCATCTCCGAAAGGAAACGCCAAAACACAATGGCAGAATGGGAAACAAAAATCCAAGAAGAAATAGGAATAAAACAAATTTAGGAGCTGGACGTATAGTCCTCCGAATCTAGACTGTTTCGTCTGGTATAAATATTGAATCGGAGAGAATCCATCTCCGAAAGGAAACACCGAAACACAATGGTGTAATGGGAAACAAAAATCCAAGTAGAAATAGGAATAAAACAAATTTAGGAGCTGGAAGTATAATCCGAATCTAGACTGTTTCGCCCGGTTTAAATATTGAATCGGAGAGAATCCATCTCCAAAAAGAAACACCGAAACACAAAGACAGAATAGGAAACAAAAATCCAAGACGGAATAGGAAACAAAGCAAATTTAGGAGCTGGACGTATGGATTCGTTTCAAAATGCATCAAGTTTTTTCCCAATAAATAGCCCCTTACTTCTGTTGTTTCATACACAGATTTCTGAAATACCTACAGTCATTACAGTTTCCAGGTTCTCAAATACTCCTATTCTTCCTTGTCATATACTCATAATCTTTCCATGGCCGCTAACGGAGAACTCTTTGAAATATTCTCACGGATCCCGGCTAAAGCCATATTCAAGTTCGCGTACGTCTCAAGATCCTGTAATGAGTTTTGTTCGGAGGACTACTTTGTCGAGAAACAATCTCGCAACGTGTTAACCGACACTGCAGTCTTCATGCAACAAAATTCAATCCAGAAGTTCGCGGGGAACTTAGATTTCCATGTTCTACGAGGTGAGAAAAGTTCGTCCGGGGCACCAAAACAATCGCTTGAATTTTTGAAGGAGTCGGGTCACATGCTCGGTTCCTCTAATGGGTTGGCTTGCTGTAGGCATATAAGCAAAAAATCCCATTGACGAACTCTTTCTTTGTAACCCGGCAACTCGAAAGTGGCTATCCATACCGGACCAAGGGAGATTTAAGGACTCTCAAGAGTTTGCAGATTGTGTTCCAGTGCAATATGGGTCCATTGGATGAGTTTCCAAGAGATTACTTTTTGATGGTACTTCTTGTTCCAAATTTCAAGGTGGGTGGGCATATTTAAGAGGGGCCAAGAAAATGAAAAATCCTTATGTCTCGTTACGCTGTCCAAGGGCGTGTTCACCATTTGGGCACAAAGCCCGTGTCCGGAATCATGGAAGAAGATTTTGAAAGTCCGGACATGAGCAATGTGGATGGTGGAACATGACCCTCACATTGCTGGTTTTACCATCATCAATGGGGACATATTACTTGTTGCGACAAGTAAAAGAGTCTACCAGTATAGTGTAACGAGTGAATGGAGATGGAGAAGAGCCAAGAAGGTGGGTACCAATAAATGTGGTGATAGAGTCTTGCTCTATCCATATTCCAACACTCTCCGTCCATGCGGAGATGGAGCGGCTCGAGTTTCCCGATAAATCTAGATTGTTTTTGTCTTTTGTTGCATGTATTTCTTTTACATACCACTATCAACTGTGAGAGTTTATGTAATGCATCGAATGGTAGATAATTGAGATTGAAGTTCTTTCTTTTGTGGTTCTCCAACTCATATTTTTTCTGTTTTCTTTATCTATTTTTTTGAGATAGATAAATACATTTGTGCTACAAAAGTCAAGTTGATATTTGCCCAAATTTTCTTGTGTTAAACATGGGGTGAGTTTGGCACCAAAGCTCCTAAAGATTCAGGAGAATCAGAAAACAAACCAGTCATTGAAATTTGAGACTAACCATAAAAACACAAAAAACAGAGTTTTAGAATCAGATGATGACTAAGCAATACAAAAAGTATTCTCATCTATTTCCCCTACAATTCTCTTCCAAAACCAGTGTTCCTTCCAAACTCTATCCATCTGTTCAATCGGCACATTTTTAGTCTCCGGTAAAAATAGGTACACGAACCCGGTCATCACCACCACCCACCAGCCAAAAAAGAAGAAAATCCCGGCTTTGAAATGGCATAACATCAGCAAATAAGTTTGAGCAATGATGATAGTGAACAAAAAGCTCACTGCCACATTAATACTTTGCCCGGCTGATCGATCTCCAACGGGAAAATCTCGCTCGGAACCAACCATCCCAACGGCCCCCACGACCAACCATACCCAGCAACATATATGCAAATCAACACAATAAGTACAAAGCCAGACTCTTTGCTCACGCCACCATAATCCCCTAACTGTTTTTTCATTATGCTTCCAATCATTAATTGCGAAGCCAACATTTGTACTCCCCCAACCGAAAACAGAAACCTCTGACCGAGCTTGTCCACAACCAACATCGAGATAAATGTCAACGAAGCATTGACAATCCTAATCACAACAGCAGACAAGAGCGAAGCACTTTCGCCCAAACCCGTGGTCCTAAAAAGAATCGGGGCGTAAAAAGCAATGGCATTGATTCCGGTCACCTGTTGGAAAAACGGTATGGCTATAGCCATGACAAGTTGGGGCCTGTATTTTCTCTGCAGGGTAATTTGTTTCCACGGGTGGAGGGTGGTTTTAGCTGCGTCGGCGCTTGCTTTTATTAGATCGTCTAGTTCGGATTGGACATCGGTTGTGCCACGTATTCTTTCAAGTACTAGTTTTGCGTTTTGGTGATTTCGGCTGCGTTGGATTATGCTGTTAGGGGTTTCCGGGAGGAAGATTGCGCCGAGAGTGAGAATTAAGGCAGGGATTGATGCCATGGATAGCGAAATTCGCCAACCCAAATCGTTGTCCATTTTAACAGTGCCGTAGTTGATGAGGTTTGATGATAGTGCACCCATGTTGAGGCTGAATTGGAAGCCATTGCTGATTGCCCCTCTGTATCTGGGTGGAGCCATTTCTGAGAGATATACAGGGACTGACTACAGAACAAACCAGAGTTAAAGTAAAATTTTCATCAGTACGTACTAGGAGCTAACAAAATTTACTTTAAGGAAAACATGGAGAACATTAGTGCCTAGTAGAAGAAACAAACGAATTTAATCGTCCAATGCACATGAGACCCACAATGAATGTCCTACGTGTACCGAACGATTTGGGAAACATATGTGCCTAGATACGTGCATCAATATGAGTGCATGTAGCATTGTTCGCTTAGAATGGTGGCGAGGACCGGGTTCGTTAATGTCAAATCTGATATGGGATTAGATATTTGGAAATTGGAAATTATGGACTATAGACCTCACATTGTCAACCACATATATTCTCCACTGCATAGTGTAGCCATTAGCCCAGATAACATGCTACAAATGTGATTGATTTCCATTTCTCCACTACTTACTCACATATACTAAAGTGGAAACACAAACTCCTAAGGCATAAAAACTGAGTTTATTTTTCAACAATTCTTATTTGAGCACATTTTCATAACATTTGAAAGTTTTGTGCCCAATTGACAATTAGAAGCTCACATGTATAGGAAATTAGTAGTAACAAGTACATATACCTGGTTTGAAAAACCAATCCCAATTCCGAGCAAGATTCGGCCCGGAATTAGGATGTAAAGACTAGAAGCAGCACCAGAGAGGGCAGCGCCGGCAACATAGGTGGCGCCTCCAATAAGCATCGCCACCCGCCGCCCGAAGGATCTGGTGACCGACGAGGCGAAGAAGGAAGCAGCAAAGCTTGCAACGTAGAGGGAGGACGTGAATAGAGTCAATAGCTGGCTGTTGAATTTGCAGTAGTTGCTCACTTTGGTGTCTTCTTTCATCTTTGTGTATACATTTGGGAAGAATTTCTTTAGAAATGAGTCCATTGAGGAGACTCCACCTGCATATTATTCACTTGCATGGATTACTTTGTCAACAGTTCAAACTTTCTGGTTGGAAATTTATTCACTGGACACTAACTTTCGCAACCTCTAAATGGATAACCAAAAGATGATGTGGTAACTTTTGTTTATGCAATTTTGATTAGGCCATTGAGAATGCTCTTATAGACACATCTTTCGGTATGGCCTAATATCAAGGATGTGGGGGAGTGGGTTAAGAATTGTGGGATAATTAAAATAGAATAAAAACAAGTAGAAATCAAAAAATAACTACCCACTAAAGATAGTTGGCGTAGTCTAGTAACAATCAGATAAATACTAGACATACCTGGTTTGAAAAACCAATCCCAATTCTATGATCAAGATTGGCCCGGAATTAGGAGGCCCAAAAACTCTAATCGAAAATTGCCACCAGAGAGGGCAGCGCCGGCAACATAGGCGGCGCCTCCAATAAGGCCCAAACTTGGTGGCCCGAAGGATCTGGTGACCGACGATCAAGACTCACCACCCAAAGCTTGCAACGATGGAGGATTTGAAAATTCATTAGTTTGGCCTTCAATTTAGTAATTTTGCTATTTTAGGTAATTCTTTCATCTTTGTGTATACATTTGGGAAGAATTTCTTTAGAAATGTTTCCATTGAGTTAAGAATTTCTTATTTTTCTTTCTAGTTTTCAATTTTGGAAGTTTCAAATTTTAGGGATATTCTTTATTGTTTGTAAGTTTTTGGATAACCAATAGATAAGTAACTTTTGATTATGCAATTTTGGTTAGGCCATTGAGAATGCTCTTTTAGATACATCTTTCGGTACTTTAAATCAAATATAATTGAGTTATTTCTCTTTATTCTTGTGGATTTAAAAAGAATAAAAACAAGTAGAAATAAAAAATAACTATCCACTAAAGATATTTTTTGAACTCGATGCACGGGACAATCTAAATATTGACTTCCACATTTGTTCGTTGTCCCGGGCACTAACATCGTGCCCGTGGACAACAAAAAATGCCTTTTCGATGAATATATTGACATTTTTATCTTATTTTTCTTTGGGAAATGTTAGCGGATGCAACATTGCACTGTTAAGGGTACAAAAAGTATACGTGAGTGTCCACTTGTACTTTAAAAGTGTATTTTAAAGTACAAGTGAGACCCAACAAGTATATTTTTTTGTATACTTAACGGATGCAATAGTGCATCCATTAGTGAGACCCTTATTTTATTTTATTTTTTTTGTTTGGTTTAACCTAAATGACAGGTGGACCCAATGTGTTGTGCAAAACATCGGCCTATTTTCGTGGAGGATAACTTCCATATTGTGGAGAAAATTAAAGAGACATTTCATTCATGACTGAAATTGACTTCTTACACAAGTATCCAACATAGAATATTTTACTTTTAGATCCCATTATTGCTTCACATAAACTAAAACAAAGTTTAATCCTCGTTAATAAAAAAAATCCATCCCATTAGACAAACAAGCAATTTAAAATTGGGGAAGGACTTGGGGGGCATGCTGTGCATGGTGCTGTGCACTCCTCGGCCGTTGGATCGAGTTTTGGACGGCTCGGATGCGTTCGGCAATTATCCTTTAATTTTGATTTATTTTTACGGTAAAAAATCAAAACACATCCGAGCCGTCCAAAACACGATCCAACGGCCGAGGGGGAGCACAGCACCATGCACAGCCATGCTGTGCACAACATGCCCCCCATTTCCGAATCGCATAATGAACTCATTACAGTCCTCAATATCAAGCTAAACACCCTTATAAAGGGCCCACTTGACTACTTAGTACAGAGTCTACAGACCACTTCGCTACAACGTTTATCGAACAGGGCCTTAGGGCCCGTTTGTAAGGAGAGAAGGAAGTGAGAGAAGGATGGGAGTGAGAGAAGAAATCTCGGTTGTGTTTGGTTTGGGTTTTGAGTTTTGATTTTTTATAATGATTGAGGGAGAAATAGGGATAATAATTAAAAATGGAGGTTAATAATTAGAGAGAGATAGAGAGAGAAAAAATGAGAATAATATTTGAAAATAAAGGTAATGATTAGATAATAATTGAGGAAACCTGGTCTCGAAACTCAAAACGAACAAGGCCCTCGTGTTTGATAGTAAGAGAAGAAAGTGAGAAAGGGAAGGGTGGAAAGAACTTATCAATTATCGGTTATCCCTTTGCAGGGGTTTTAGATATCACCACCCCCATCTTAGGATAAGTTATTCCAAATGGGGAAAATTGAACTTATCAGTTAGCACTTTTTGTTGTCCCAAAAAAATTGTCTCATTTCAAAATTGAATGGATTATAGTTAATGAATTCTCTCTTTTACCCTTCCATTTGAAATCAGTAGTACTAACAAAGTACGAAAATGTAATGATTCAAAGGTAAAATGAGAAAATTAGAGTGCAATGATTATGTTCTCTTTTAGTTAGAATCCCCAAAAGAACTATAAAATAGGGACGGAGAGAGTATATAAATAAGATAATTCTTCTTCTTAAAACATTTGATACACAGATTCCGATATGTAGCTCAACGAGGTTATTGAAAACATTTGAGTGAAAGATGTACCTGCAATTCCAATGTCATAGCCAAAGATAGCTCCCCCCATGGCAGCCACAATACATGATAGCACCACAAAAGATGTCACTCTTCCTTTATATTCTCCAATTTTGCTCTTTGTGATTGCTGATTCCTCTGCCATTGCTCAACTTCACCGAGCTCGCACATAGGGAGAGAGGAAAAGCTTCTTTTAGTAACCAATTTATAGAGGAGTGGGGGCTGACAAGTTGTTCAAATTGACTACCATTGCCAGAGATTAATGACGTTGATATTGGAAGATGTGTGACAATAACATGAGAAGTAAATTTCGCTTTTCAACCCGAAGGATTAGTCATGTTTGGTGGGTATGCTCTCCACACAATTAATTAGGATTCATTTTTTGGGTTAGGCCGTAAAAAAGAAGTTTCTTATGAATCTCTTAGTAAGAGCATGAATGAGATGCATTTGACTAGATCGAGGAGGAAACTAATCAAAATCCGTTTCGTAGAAAAAATGTCGTTTAACTTCTTTTTTTTTTTTTTTTTTTTTGGTCTAAACCACTGCAGATCCGGAAGCCCTGACACCCTGTGGAAAAAAAGGGAAAAATAAAATCCGTTTCTGTAGAAAACATAGTTGTCGTTTAACTTCAAATAATAAGGGCAAAAGTTGAAATACATCTTCACAATTCATTTGTTAGTAGAAATACATTTTGTCATTTATCTTTAATAAATATGTCCCCATTTATAAAGTAACCGTTTCACTTCTGTACAAGTGTATTTATCATGTTGTCAATTCATATAATAAGGAGACAAATAATGACAAAATCATGCAACGCCGATCCTTAAATTAATCTATTTTTTCCTTCTTTACGCAAGACTACAAGGTGAACGAGTCAAATTATGGAGTAGAATTACTTGCTCGTATTGGGTGGAGAGTGATTTGCATATACTCATAAAGCACAGTTTAGATAAGGGCAATTTTGAGGGAAAATGAGAATGTGGTACATTCTTTCCATGCTTCCAACGTTTGGGAGAGACAGTAACAATAATGTGATATCATGTTCATATGATTCCGCGTTTAGAAGAGACAGTCCCCTTCCCATCCAAACTCTTAAAATACGGACTCCGTCCGCACCCTCATAGATCCCGATCGAATTTTGATTATCTGAACAGTCCAATGTACGGTTTTATGAAAAATTACTCCGATCAAGCCCTTCCCACTAATTTTTTTTTGGCTGATTTCTCACAGGGACCCTTAAAAATACATTTTTGAACACATTGATGGTTCGGATCATCGAAATTCGATCGGGATCCATTAGGTGCGGACGGAGTTCGCTTTTTAAGGGTTTGGATAGGAAGTTTTTCTAGGAATGTGATTCCTGATGACATATTCAACCAGAAATCACATTCCCAAACTGAGTGAGAATTTGATCCCTCCTTTACCCCATGAGAATCTTATATTCCTAGTTGATTTATTAATAAAAAATAAATGTTGACTTTAATAAATTTCTAAAATAATTATTTTATGCGTAAGATTACTGAATTAATCCAAACACCAAAGTGAAATTACTCCAGATATCCAATTCCTAGGAATTGGAATTCGATTCCCAGTAATCATATTTCTATTCCTACCTAACAAAATTTCTAGGGATTGATTCCTTGTAATCATATTCATTTTCCTACCCAAGATTCTGGTCATTTAAACATAACCTTAATGTAAAGTATGTTTACTGTCGTTAAAAAAAATCCCATTTTGCTACCAATAAGTGTGAGAAATTAATAAAAATAAAGGAGTTTGGAAAAACGCCTAACAATGACAAAAACGAAGTGCATCATACAAAATTTGTGTGTAAAAAACACTTTCCAAGTAACCCACAGTTAAAAGTTGATACTCCATTAGCTAATGATGGTTCCCATGAAAAATGTTGCACGCTAAACAGTTTAATTATCGATGAGTCTCGGACGAGTGCTTTTGGCTAGGATTCCACTCATACTAGTGATATTTCGAGGTGGAATCAATGAGGAAGGGCGGATCGAGTGGCGGCCCCTTCCAAATTTTTATTAGAAAGATTAATACTTTTTATCTCAAAAACATAAAAGTTATTAAGTATATGTCTGCTCAATATCATTTTTGAACAATTCAAATACCCGCCCAACCAAGAGTTTTAGGAAAATAATAATGTCATTTTCAGAAATACTTTGGTCGAATATTATGTAATAATACTTTCGATAGTATTTTTGCAACTTCTTTTTGAAAATTAATATCTTTATTTCATTGTTGAATTTTCTTTAATGTTTGTCCACCCTATCTTAAACTTCCATGTATGTCCCAGTCAACGGGATCCGAGGTGGGTGTTATGCGGTAGGTGTTGTGCGCCATGTTGTGCAGCAAAATTACGCCATTTTGCTTGATTTTTGTGTACACTTCCAAAGTTTCCAAGGGCCTTGTTTGGAGGAAGAAAAAACCATTACAAAGTGCCTAAACCCAAAGTGCCTAAACCCACTATACCTTACACCAAAGAGCCTAAATTCCCTAAAATTGAACCCCAAAATTAAACCTCACACTTAACTCTCCAAACAAGGCCCTTGAATATACTAAGAAAATGAGCAAAACGACGTAGTTTTGCTGCACAATATGGCGCACAACACCTACCGCACAATGCCTCCCCCGGATTCCAGTCAACGAGTGCATGCTTTCCATACAAACAAAAGGAGAAAAGTAGTCATAGTGTGTAGTTTGTGCGTGGTCGTAGGATTATTACTAAAAGAACAATGATACATACACTCCCTCCCAGCCACTCCCTACCACTCCCTCTCTCACATGTGGTGTGACCCACCACATGTGGGACGCACTGTGGGTTCCACCACATTTGAGAGGGGGAGTGGTGGGGAGTGGCTGGGGAGGGAGTGTATCTATCATTTTTGTTACTAAAAACATCACCAACAAGGAGAACACAAATCCTCTATAAAAAGATTGGTGAATAGTACTCCATCCGTCCCTTTTTAAATGTGTTACTTCGTAAATCCAACTTATTAAAGAAACATCATCATTACACCTTTCACATCAACTTTTTCCTCCACTTTACATTTTTCACATCAACTTTTACCTTTACTTTCCAAAATTATCCTCCACTTTACCCATTAACTCTTTACCCACTAACTTTTCAAAAGGGCAAAATGATAATTGTACAAACTTCTACCCATTAACTTTTCAAACCACACACTTATTTAGGGACATCCCAAAATGGAAATGTCTACACTTAAAAAGGGACGGAGGGAGTATTTTACATACCCACATCTCTTTCAACACTCCAATAATCTTCTCTATTACTCTCTCTATACCAATTAAATAATATAAACTAATACATATAATATATATATACACATACATAAGAGGAGAGAGAAAAATAAAAATAAAAAAGATTAAAAAAAGGGTTAGGGAGTGAATAGTGGCTCCCTAAAAGGGAGGTGATATAGGGAGGCACTATTCACCTATGTATTTTGTTAACCTATTTAGAGAGGCTCTTGGAGCTCAAATTTGATGTTTGGCTTGGTAAAATAGAGATAAAAGAAAATTTATTGAGTCTATTATACATACTCTAAGACAATACCTTCTAAATACGATAAGAGACGATACATTAATATATCAAACCAAGAGGATATTGTCCAAGTAAAAATATTAGTATAACCACACACAAAATACATATCAGGTAACAGAATCAATTTTTTTTGTTTATTCGTGTAGTTTGTTAGGACAAGGTAATAAAAAAAATTGATGTTTTGACATGCACTTATATATGAGAGCTGCTAGGGGTACCCCATCATTTTGCACCGAAAATGCACCTCATGCCTTCGGGGACCCACTTTTGGGTCCCACATGAGTGATCCGAACCGTTCATTGTTCTTAAAACATTTTTCCGAGGGGTCCCACCAAAAATCAGCTCAATCGACGGTTAGAATTGCTTGAACCAAAATATCACCGTTTCAAATTAAAACTTTTAAATTGAAACGGTGAGATTTTGATTCAAGCAATTCTAACCGTCCGATTGAGCTGATTTTTGGTGAGCCCCCTCGGAAAAATGTTTTAAAAATAATGAACGGTTCGGATCACTTGTGTGAGACCCAAAAGTAGGTCCCCGAAGGCGTGGGGTGCATTTTCGGTGCAAAAAATGGGGTACCCCAGGTTTTCCGCTTATATATTGGCCGCATCTATTAGTTACACAGTGTAACTTTTAAAAAGTTGTTGTGAGTGTTTTCTGGAAAAAGTTGTTGCGACTGTTTTCTGAGTAACAAGTCTAATCTCACACCTTTTCGCTCACACTCCATTGTGTGAGACTTACCTTGAGATTTCATACGAATGATCAGAACCACTCAATTTATTTTAATATTTTTTTTATCGGCCGTTGTGAAAAATCGGCTTAGCCAGATATCAGTTAAGGCTCAATTGATTCGTTCAAGTTTCAGTTCCTGAATTGAACGGACTAAAACTTTAACAAACTTATCAAGCTTTTACCGATAAGCACCATCCGAGCCGTCCAAACAAGTCTGTTAACAACCAAATAGAATTTGAAGTCTCTTCATAGACTCGAACCCTAGACGTTCCCTTTCGAAGCCAAGTGGTACAACTAGATGGGTTAAGAGTCACATTTAATTAATTAAATCAAATTAATTGAATCGATTTCGCTTTTATCCATTAGTATTGGGCCCAACACGCCTTCTAGCTAGGACTTCTTCATTTTGCTGCTTCTGGCCTGTTTTCACTGGATTTTGGACCAGATACAAAAGCCGGATTCAGGTTGGGCCGCTTGGGCCATCTCATTTACTGGAGAGGAAGGGGTATCATCGTCTACAAAGATGGAAATTCGTATAGAGTTGAATAAATAGACACATAAATGAGAAACTAACAAAAAACTTTGCTTTAAAATTAATCCATCCATCCAGATTGGTTTATCTCTCGTTCTATTATAATCAGATAAAAAAACTAGTGATATTTTTAAATTGATAATAAATTTTATATTGAATTTTGAATGAGAGATCTCGATTAGTTCTATAAGACAATGTTTTTAAAATTACATAAAACAATATAAAATTACAAGATATAATCATTTAAAAAGTGGCATGAACTCCTAAAATGGACTTACAAATCGGACAGAGGGAGTACTATTCTTGTGTTCGATCATAGACTTCTAGATGGATTTGTAAGGGCAAAGAAAAGCAGAGGAAACGTTACAAACATCATCTAGATCCCTTCGATTTTAATTCTATTCTATTCTTCCTTTAATATTTTCCATCACAAATTTGTACTGGTCTATGCGTCCGAATCAAGATCATCTCATGTAACTGAAGATGGGATCCATCATCGTCCCACTTTACAATTAGAATCCTTCATTTTGTAAGTCTCAACGTAATCATAATCTACTTCATAAACCAAACTAATCGGCCTTCACCATCCAAATGAACAAAGCATTATTGTCACATGAGCAATAGAGGGTCAGACGATTCATTTCTCTCATGACTAATGTGAGCAGGTCAAGTCCTTACCAATGTTCGATTAATCAATATGAATATAATTAACATACGAACTAAACAGCTTGAATAACCAAGTGAGACTGTGGTTGGTCTCACCTTGAATCACGACAGGTTAACATGAGAGGATAACAATGGCATGTTGTAATTCATATTCATCTAATTAACTAGTCATCACTTTATTTCGAAAATTGATTCTTGTTATATACTGTTAAACGATTATGCAGATAGCTGAAACGGTTGTCAATAAGAGAAGAAGAATTAAAAAAAAGGGGGGGAATTTTTGGATTGCTTTTAAAACTTTTTGAGCCACTTTAACACAAGTTTTACTATTTCTTATATATCCTCTTCCTACCTTTTTTTCGACAGCCCATTCGACTGTTATTAGCATTTTCCTTGTTAAAAATGATCAAGAGATTCAGAAAAATATACGGATTTCTCTTTTGTATTAAATTAAGGACAAATTATTAGAAACTCCCGAAGTACCATTTGACATTGTGAGTGATCACAGACATGAATGATTGTCATTACACTATAATTGATCTTGTAAAAGATGATTTGATGCTAAATAAATTAAAATGAATAATAATAATAATTCCTACAAGATGATTTGTTGCTAAATAAATATTTGAGAGTACTATATGAAATCCAAGTTGTTAATTGCGCGAACAACAGCTCGCACTACAACAAAAACTACCTATGGCGACGAAATCTAGCGAGGAAACTCAAATTTCCTTGCCAAATGGGTCTTTATGGCGAGGAAATTGGATTCCTCGCCAAATGGGTACCCGTTAGTGAGGAAATCGGATTTCGTCGCCAAATGGGTACCATTTAGCGAGAAAAATGGATTTTCCTCGCCAAAAGGTAAGATTTGGCGAGAAAAAAAAATTCGTCGCAAAAAAACAACTTTTTGCGAGGAAAATCATATTTCCTCACCAAAAGGTACTTGTTGGCAACAAAATTTGTGACTACTAATTAATTTTTAATTTTTTTAAATTGGGCTATTTTAAAATAAAGTATACAACTATTTCTATTATCATATTACACATAGTGTATAAATATGATTAAGCTAGTACTAGTTTAGCCCAACTTCTTGAATATTTTTGTCTTTCTCTTTACAACACTCTTATCTCTTTTTTTTCTTTTTTCTTTTTTGTTTTTGTTAGATACGGAATTTTTAATTAATTAGTGGTGTTGATGAACTAAATTTAAAAAGTAAAAAAAAAATTATGAAAAGAAGCAAAAGAAAATCACTAAAAATGGAAAAACTTCAGAAATTATGCATTACGTTAATTTTTTAAACTTCGATGCAGAATTTATACACTTTTTTTTTTAATTTCTCTCTTCAATACAAATAATCAAATGAAAATAGATCAAAATATTAGCAAAAAAATTAATATTATTCACTATGCAACAACTACGTACTCCTATCTAAGAAAAAACTAGAACAATAAAAAAAAATATTAGTCCAACAAAAGTTATTGTCAGAAACCCATAGGCCATCGAACATATTTAGCCCAAAAAAAAAATATGAAAAACATGTTGCAGTGCAAAAAATCTCAAAAGCTTGGACAATAATAATGATTAAGAATCTAACGTATGCATCAAAAAACGTATGAAAACTACTATATATATTAAATAGTCGAATAATGGAACAAATTGCAATGTTGGTGAGGTGGATAGGTGTTGGGCGTGCCATAGAGGAGGTTGCGAGTTCGAACTCCCGCGCAAGCAAAAAGGAAAGCTGGGTAGAGAACATCACATTTTTGTTTTCGCGCTACAATTAGCGACAAAAAAAATCGTCACATTTTTGTTTTCGCGCTACAATTAGCGACAAAAAAATTCGTCGCCTAAAATGTAATTGGCGAGGAAATAATTCCTCGCAAATTCATGTATTCGTCGCCTAAAATGTATTTGGCGAGGAAATAAATCCTCGCGGATTCCTATAAATGGCGAGGAAATAATTCGTCGCTAATTGCCTACAATAGGCGAGGAAAATGGTTTTTCCTCGCAAAAGCCTTTTGCGACGCAGTATAGGCGAGGAAAGTGGGCGAGGAAATATTTCCTCGCAAATACCTTAGGCGAGGAGAAATGATACTCTAGCGACGAATTTTTTTCCTCGCCATAGCATGATTTTGTTGTAGTGTCGGATGCCGCACAACATTCCTGTAGTGCGGCAGTGCATTACAGGATGCCCTCTTCCGCACAACGCCACGAGTTACTTTGAGAGCTTAATGTACTCCAAAATTAAATTTGGCATACGGTATTGGAAGACAAATCAGGGCATGTTGTTCATGCTCCATATATCACATGAGAATTTAATACTAGCACTCATGAATCACGACACGTGTCACGTAACACGTGAGGTGAGGTCACCGTGGGTGCGAGAGTAAACACTGCAATCATTCCCTTTCTCTCTCTCTCTCCACAATACATTTCGTGCATGTATCCCTCCTCTCTCTCTCTCTCACTCTCTCTCTCTAAAATTCAGAGGAAAAGATTAGAGTAATTGTTTTTGTTTGTTTCCACTTTCCAGCTTTCATCTCTGCGATTCCCAGCGATTTTCCTTTCGTTTTCTCCCACTTTCTCTCTGTTTCCATCCAAGAAAACAAAAGAAAAAACCCTACTCTACTCACTTTATACAAGCTAGTTGACCTTGATTATGGAGCCACATCTTTCTCGTAAAAGGTATACATACATAGCACATTCTTTTCATGCCTTTTCTCTATCATTTACTTTTTTTTTTTTTTTTGATCAAAACTATCATTTACTTTGAACACGCATAAACTTTCATAAGTTAGGGTTTCCTCCTTCTTCATTGTCTTTCCTCAGCTTTTTTCAGAAAACCAAAACCCACTTTCTAGGGTTTCAGACCACAAATCTGAAGCAATTTGTTTTGTTTGCTGTATACATATCTGTATGCATCAGCCTTGTTTTGCTAAACCTCTGCTACTCTATTGCTTTTCAGTAATCTCTGATTGTTTTACTATTTCTCTCTCTCTCTCTCTCTCTCTGATAGTCTACTCTTCTGCATATATATATATATATATATATATGGAATATTTATTGCTGCATTTGTCTCCTGAGATTTTTGTTTCATGGCCGCTTTCTTACTACAGATGGAATGGTTTCAGACAAAAATTTACAGCTTTTTTCGGAACCCTAAAGCATTGCCGAAAATTTGTTATCTTCGCCTCTTTTTCTCTCTCTTTTTTTTTTTTTTATTTTTTATTTTGTGTTTTTGTTTCTGCTTTATCCTTTCCTCTTTTTTCCAGCTTAAATTCAGTATTTTTCGGATTAATTAACACCTTTCTACGTGATTTTTTGAGCTCTAGGTACTAACATAAACATGGAATATATTTATCACCGTAGACGATCCAAACATGCCGCCGTTCATGGAGATATCCAGAACAATGTAATCTCTCTCTCTCTCTCTCTCTCTAAAATCTGTTATTTTCAGGAATGCTACGCATCAAGGGCGCATTACTCATTTCTGTTACTCATTCTGTTTGTTTTTCACACGCACGTTCAGTCACCACCCCACGCGCCTACAGTAGGACTGTGAGAGAGCAAACGAATGACAGGGTGAGGGTGCACAATCCCCATGAATTCCACGCGCTCTGTGTATCTAACAATCAGCTTTTCTGTAGTCGAAAACAGACAAAAACAATTACATTTTGAATATCTTATCATCATCATCATATATGAACCGCATGAACGCAGCATATAGTTTATCAAATCTGCAAAATACACGCGATCAAGGTTACCCTAGGGCCTACGCATATTTCTCTGTGTATTTTAGAGAGAGAGAGAGAGAGGACAATAGTGGGTGTGTTGCTGTAATACTGCTGCTTGTTTTTGTGGTGAGCAGGGAATCATGTACTTGAAAAGGAAGGAACAAGGCAGCGTCATCGACGGAGCACAAACACCACCTTTGGCCAGACAACCACTGCCCACATCCAGCTGTAGCCTCGAGCGCAACGGTAATAGACAGACCGACCCCATTCTTTCTGTCCTCGTCCCTATTGTTTTATCTCCACTGTATCTATTTCTATCCCTCATTCCCTGATTGATACACATATGTATGTAGCCTTTTAAGTAACTATAAACAAACACTGCAACTCTTTCAATATAATATAAGTCTAGCGAAGAACAAGTTTTCAACAAAGGAGATCTCACATGGCTGATTTGTTCCTTTGGTCGCTCACAGAAACCAAAGACCAAATTGAAGTGGGTTGCATTTACGAGATTAATCATGAAAAGCTCCCACCCAGAACCCCAGTTCAACTCAGATCCATCCGAGTTGTCATGGTATGAAATCAATACAATAATTATAGACCTAGCTACCTTGATATATTTGCATTTTTGTTTAGATTCACGGGTTCTTTTTATGTGTTTTTTGGTTTTTGAAACGTCTGAGTCTGTGAGTGATTTTCAGGTGAGTGAGAAGACGGAATCAAACGTCTCAGTGAGATTTCCGAGCTTTCAGTCGCTTCAAAGCTACTTCACCAAAGGCATCATCGAGATGTACCCAGAGCTGGACGAGAAATTCGTTATGGGGACGAAACTGGCCGAGAAAATGCTTAATCGGAAGATCCCATCTCAAGAATTTGCAGAGAAAAAGAACTCTCAGGAGTTCTGGGTTGTTATATCCACATCGTCATTTTGTGGGTTAGGAGATGTCGTTTCGAAGAAGGCAGGCAAGTTGTTTTCTGAGCTAAAGGGTAACGGAATGGTGGGTTGGGGTGTTCGTCGTCAGGTGAAGTTCATTGGAAGGCATATAGAGAGTTGCACTCAGTCTTCTTCGGGCCTTGTAGGAGAAAGAGATTTAGAAATGGATGAAGGAAACGAAGAGGAGGAAAAAGTTAAAGAAGAACAAGAAACTGAAGAGGAAGAAGGAGAAGAAGATGAAGAGGATGAAGAATCTTTGACAGAAGAAACAAGTCAAACAACGCTGAAGCAAAAGAGAAGGAGGCATAGCTCACGTCTTGTTCGAATGGCGAAGAAAGCAAAACGTGAGACGCAAAAGAATGTGAAAACAAAGACTAAGGCTAAGGCTAAGGCTAAGAATAGTTGTAAGCAAATATTTGCGCTCAAAAACCCACAAGACAGGTGGGCTAAAGAGAGGTAAAGATTCAAAATATCTGTAGATGTTATAGTTTTTTATCTCGTCTTTAGTTTGTTAGTATATTTCATTTACTGATCGGTAATAGCAATTTAGATATAAGACGGCGGAGAAGAATCTAATGGAGGTGATGAAAGCCAAGGGTGCTGTGTATGGGAACCCGATTCTACGGCCGGACCTTAGAGCGGAGGCCAGGAAGCGAATTGGGGACACCGGTTTGCTGGACCACCTCCTCAAGCACATGGCGGGGAAGGTGGCGCCTGGTGGGGGTGAGCGGTTCAGGCGGCGGCACAATGCAGAAGGATCAATGGAGTATTGGCTGGAGAGTGCTGACCTTGTTGATATAAGGAAAGAAGCTGGGGTTGAAGATCCTTATTGGACCCCACAACCAGGGTGGAAACTGGGGGATTGCCCCACTCAGGACCCTGTTTGTGCTAAGGAGCTAAAGCAATTGAAGGAGGAGACCTCCAAAATAGAAAGGTATATTAACATATTCGAGTACAAGAAATGCATAACTTACATATTTGGATACTGCTGTTATTGGGTTGAGATACCATATCTCATTAATGGATGAATAAATAGGGATATGGAGGAGTTGATTTCCAAGAAACAGATGGAGGAAGAATTGACCAAATTGAGAAAGTAAGAAGTCACAAGATTTCTCATTACTGTGAGGGGAAATGTACTTTTGGTCTTTTTGCTTGTTGAATTTGACCTTGTTTAATGCATGACCAGCGAGATGGAGTTGTTATCCAAGAAACAAAAGGAGGAAAGTCAAGCAATTGTGGTTTCAAACCCTTCTGGGATAAGTCAGGAGTTGGATCTTGATACTTCATTTGTTCCATTGAATTCTGACCTTGATAGTTCACTGGTCAAACTGGTATGTAGTTAATAAGAGTGATTTCAATGCATTCTCTTTTTATCATTTGAATTAATGAATCCTTCATTAATAACTAGTGGTTGGTACCTGTCTTAATAGGAAAAGTATGAGGAACAACTGAAGGCCATAGTACCATACGTGAGGAGAATCGAGGTATCAAATCATTGAAAATTCATACTACTACTGTTATTCTGGGATTTTTGTTTCCTGGGATCTGCAAAATACTTGTTAGAAGTGTGCTAATACATTAAATGATAATGCTAGGCAAACAAAATTTACTCATTCACCTCACTATCATTTTTGGAACTTTCGATTCACCTAGGTTATGGTAGGTGTTTCATCTCGTGCACTTGAGTACTAAATTTTCAATTCACCATAGGTAGAGTCGTAGAGATGTGCTTATAGATGAACGAATAATTTTACATAGACACGATATGTGTACAAAATTATCATAATACAATGCTATATATATAACCGATTTTTTTTTTTTTTTTTTTGGTACTTCGGAAATGGATTAAGACTAAACTAAGAGGACAAACAAGTCATGCCACATAGAGTGGCTACAAGAGCTACAACAGCACATCAAGAAACCCATAAAACAGTGGGTAGAAAAATCACAACAAAAGGAAGGCAACTAGTCCAAGATTAGCCTGAGCTTATGGCTATCCCTAAGGAGAAATTCTCTCAAAGAGAGGGGGTAAGTCTCAAGAACTATATGAGATCCTCATCCTGTTGCTAGATGATCAAAATTTTGAGGGGCAAATTTATTTTTAAAATACTTTTGGCCATACAATAATTCATAGGAAATTTCTTGTATTCCCTATATAATAGTAGAGGTTTTATTTTCGGCATAGAACTATTGTGCAAAATGGTGTGACTTTTTTAGGGTTCCTTTGCTTCATTTCGAAATACTTGCTATGACAACCTAGTCATAATATCGAACATGTTAAAGTCATTACTAATGCTTTGCAAATAGAAAAATAATGGCTTAAAAAAATACTTGAAAATAAAGTTTAAGTGTAGATTTACTTTTTGATGTGATGTGAGTATATTTAGTCTGATCACCCCTTAGTAATTAACGGAATGATTCATATTTGAACATTATACTCCTGAATGATTAGTTATTTTGATATTGTTGGTTGTGTATGAAATTTTGTGTGTGAATCGAGCGATGATAGGCTACAGGAAGACTTTGCCGAAAATGTTCAGGAACAAATCAAATTTACAAAAAGAATCTGAACCATTATTTCTCTTTCTTGGATAATTTTGGGGAATTTTTTTCGGTATCCTAATATTTTTTGTGTCAATCAGTTTCCAACCTCAAAGCACACACCAACACCTCACAACTATTGAGTATGGCAGTAGTATATATGAAAGGGTTTCAGTGACTATGATGGTCTATTGCACCAACTTATAACATATAGTTTTTCATACAAATGATGGTTGTTAGGTTACTATAGGCCATTAGCAAGTTTCATACGAATGGCATGGCTATCTTGGTATTGTTGCAGGAGGAGATAAGGAAACTAAAATCCAAGATGGAGCAAGAAACAAGGTCACACTCAGCATTAATGGGGTCAACCGATAATTGTGCTGAAAAAGATAAAAGGCAAAGGGAAGAAGAAAGAGCATCAGTGGCAGAAGAGAAAAAGGAAGTGGGAAGTGATCAGCTGATCGAGACAAAAACGACAGCAAAAGAAACAGAGAACACAGCAGCGGCAGCAAAGGAAAAAGCAGCAAAAATCCAAAGGCTAAAGAGTGGGTTCAGAATTTGCAAGCCCCAGGGTACTTTCCTTTGGCCAAACAACAACATCAACAACAGTAATGGCAAAAACAACATGTTGTCTTCTCAGGTTATGGTCCAGGTTGAAGATCTCTTGGTGGTCCCCACACCACCTTCAGTTTCTTCCTCCACCGCCTCGGCGCCGCCACAACTCCCTTATTACCACCACTACCACCTCCAACACCCGGCCTCGCCTGTTAAGCCATTGGCGGAAAGAAGGGCCGTTAAGGTCACTGTCTCCTCCGCCGGTGGTGATCAGAGCAATTTCTCTACTACTACGACCACCACAACCACAACTACTAACAACAAGAAGACCACAACTCACATCAATCTCAATGATTTACCCAACAACCCTGGAGGAGAAGGATTTTGTAGGACCCCATCTTCCTCAAGGAAAACTGTCACCACCACTGCTGTTATGCCACGGGTGAGTATCCCACACCGATCAAGTTACCCTTTGTTTTGGTGCTTATGCTCTACTTTTTATTGAAATAAAAATGTCCTAGTACATTGTTTTTGTCATGCATCCGGTACAAATTAAATTTATATTCGAACAGAGTCTTGTTAAGTCAATATATGACCCTTCAGTGATTCTTTTTAATGTGCAGGTGCTACCATCTGCGGCTAAGGGTGAGATGGGTCCATTGGTGGTGGCCGGAGGTGGTGGTAGCGGTGGCAAAGCATTGGAAAGTGGTACTATGATTAGCTATACCGAGAAGCAGCAAGGGGGATGCTCCTCCTCCTCGACCCCCTCCGCCGCCTCATGCTTACCAAAGGGAGTGGGGAATTGGCTGGCTCTGGCTACTCCCACCCCTGCACAAAAAGATTCTAACCGTGGATAAACTTGCCATATATATGTAATTAAGGTTTAGTTTTTTGCTACTTATTTAGAAAGGTTAAATTAGACCTTCGATAGTATGAGTGCCTTTATTTTTAGGTTCATTGGCCTTCTAATGCTGGGAGTACTCTACAATCTTGGGGTGATATAGTTTGGCATGTATTAAGAAAGATCTAGCTAAGTGAGGGCAAAATTGGGAGAACTGTAGTAGTGGCCCTTCTTTTTGAGGAACATTTATGCAACGGCATGGATATATGTTATTAGTTGTTTTTTTATATCTATTATATAGCGTTTCAATTTCTTATTTGATAGATGATGAATTGAATTTTTTTGGAAGGAATTCAATCACGAAATTAGTGACAGGTTATTTTATATTAAATTACTAGTAATAAATAGGGAAAATTTCCACGGACACCCTCTAAGGTTTTTCTTAATGACAGATACACCCTCCATGTATGACAAATAATTATAAACCCCAGTGATTTCAAGGTTCATTTTATCGATACCCAACCAACAATGTAAATTACTCTCAATTCTAAATATTTTGCACCTAACAAATACCACCGTCATATTAGTCGTGTGAGAGACAATAAATTATTTCATGGTCTAAGAACAGCAATGTCGAACCATAGCCATCATGAGAATATTAGGGTGGCTAAGAGCATCTTTAGGATATGATGCCATCATCCTTTGTTCTTTTAATCTTTACATTGAAAAAATACTATTTCAAATTTAAAAGTATGGATAATGCATTAATTAAGTTTTCGGAAATTGGAATGCAAGATTTGGAAAACAGACTCAACAAGCTTTTCTCTTGTTTAAACCACACGCAAATCGGAGTTTTAAAGTAAAGCAGTGGGCTCGGTCCAAGAAAAATGGTGGACTAAGCTATAGGTAATTAATTTGCTTGTTTTTTTGGTGAAGAGATAGAAAATATTAAAACCAAAACCAAAACCATCGGCCAAAACCGGGTACAACAAAACCACCGGCCTAAAAACAGCCGGCCACAAAAAAAATACAAAAAAGAGGCAGGGAAAAAGAGCATTCGTCGGTGCATGCGCCGGAGGTTCATCACCCATGTGTTTGATTTTGCCGCCGTAAAAAAATCAAAATGGAAGGGGCTGAACGATCGCCAGGGGCCATCCAACACTCTTTCAAAGAGTAGACTGGTTGTTCAATTTTGATGGCTCAAAAAAGCCTCAAATCTTGGCTTTTCTAAAATGTAGTATAAAAAAATTGGATCACCCATCCAGATATCACCCATCCAGTTGCCGCCACCGCACGCCGACGGGTGGAAGGGGCTGAGTCTGCCAAGGGCCGCCGCCCAACACTCTCTCCAAAGAGTAGACTGGTTGTTCAATTTTGTTGGCTCAAAAAGCCTCAAATCTTGGTTTTTCTATAATGTAGTAGTATATAAAATCAAAGTTCAAACTGTGTAAAACAGTGTTTCTTTCGCTTTCTGTCCCACTGGGAGTTGCTTTCATCGAAGAAAATATATATGATTTTTTCACGCCTTCATTTTGTTGCAAATTTGGGGTTATTGACTATAAGACCAAGTACCGTACAACGGCAAATCAAGTGAAAGCCACGCCAACTCGACCCATTACCCCAAGTCGCAAGAGCTCTTCTTGTAACTTATGTACATTTATATACTTAGGTGGTGTTTCACTAAGAAGTTTTGTTTTAAAACTGTCTTTGTTTTTGTGTTCACACATTTTTATGTGATTTATTATGAGAGGATGACTTGTCTTGGTTTTTGGAATAAACTAGTTTTTGAAAAAAAACTAGTTTAGAGTAATGGGCTGGCAACGTACGACATAGACAACCCCGAGGGGTTGGCAAAATAGTCTTACGTTGAGACTTAGATTTTTCTTCCACATAAAGTCTCAGGTTCGATTCCCCCTGTAAATGGCCAAAGAAACTGGAAGTTATCTCGCTTATGCTCGGTCGCTACTTTCAAAGCCCGGAGTTAGTCGAGGTATATATGCACAAGCTGGTGGACATCCGGTTATAAAAAAACATATACGACATAGACTGAATGCTAGAGGTTGACACATACGTGCAAGTTACTTAATAGAACTTCACTCCTTGCAAGTTAATATAACTTCACTCCATGTGTCTGGACTGGAGTGGGAGTGGAGAGTCTGATTATCCAATACTCCGGGAGCACCGTCAGTCCAAAGTGATTCCGAGCAAATATTGATTACTTAGTGCATGATTGATAGTGAGAATACGAGCAAATATTCCTTACACCGGCAGTGAAAAACTGTCATTTTCCACCACTATTTTTGTGGGCCCTATTGTGTATAAATTGTTGATCTTAACCGTTTATCTTGTAGGACCTACAGAGTAGTATATCTATTGAAAAGAACAACTTGACCGGACATTGACGGATATATCAAAATTTTGAATTTTGTTTTCTAAAATGGACGATCATGGATTTTCTCAAAACAAAATTCAAAATTTTATACTCCAATCGATGTCCGACCAAGTTGAATTTTTGCATGGATGTACAACTCTGCGGGCCTGACAAGATGAATGATTTATATTACATATGGCGGAGGTGGAAAATGATGATTTTCCACCGCCGGTGTAAATAATGTTTTCTCCCGACAATAATTACTCGGAGTGGGGACGGTCAGGGACTATTCCTAGTTTGATAGGGGTAAAACTTTATAAAAGCCACCCATAAAAGGAAAAAAAATGACTCCTCTCAGTGTCCAGTAGCTAGACAGAGCCACATTTTGCCTAAGTATTGGTTTTGAGAGAACACCGGCCCCCTTTAGAAATATGAACGCTTGGTGCAGTACCTGTGGAGTTGCACGACCACCACCGCCGCCGCTACCACCACCAGAACGTGCGGAGGTAGAAAAGCTTCAGAAAGGGATAGCGGAGTTGTACGACGAGTCGTCTGGGGTATGGGAGGAGATATGGGGTGACCACATGCACCACGGCTACTACGACCCAAACTACAATAAGAACAACGACAACAACGACGCCCTCACCCTACTTTCCGACCACCGGTCCGCTCAGATACGTATGATCGAAGAGTCCCTCCGATTCGCCGGTGTTCCAGGTGACCACTAGTTCTAATCTTTCTCTCTAACGTGTTCGTTCGCGCACGCACGTATTATTTTTACGGGCTTAATCTTTTTCCTTTAGAGTTCAATTAATTTGTGTGAACAATGAATTTTTATTTATTTATTTATTTTGATGCAGAGGACCCAATGAAGAGACCTAAGAAAGTTGTCGATGTTGGGTGTGGAATTGGAGGGAGTTCTAGATACATAGCAAGAAAATACGAGGCTGACTGCCAAGGCATCACCCTGAGCCCCGTTCAAGCCCAGAGGGCTCAAGCTCTTGCTGATGCCCAAGGATTAGCCGATAAGGTGTGCTTTGAGCTTTATTGTTTATTAAAATTAAGGTGTCCATTGGCGAGTCTAACATACTTTTGAGTAGGGCTGTCCAGCGGATCATCCGATCCGCCAATCCGACCATTCCGAACCGATCCGAACCATCCGTGAATGTTCGGTTCGGTTCCGGATCGAGAATTTCTTATCTGGCCGTTCCGGATCCGGATCGGATCGGATTGCTCGATCCGCTCAATAATCCTTTTTTAATCTGTTAAATCCGCCCGATCCGACTCGATCCGATCCGATCCGTAACCAATCCGTGAATGTTCAGTTCGGTTCCGGATCTTAAAAACCATAATCCGCTCTGAGCGGATCGGATCGGATCCGTATCCGATCCGTCCGGATCCGATCCGTGGACACCCCTACTTTTGAGTGTATAATTATCCCAAGCCTGGCCAATCAACTTGCGGAATCAGGGATCCTGTAGTGCACATCCAGACTATTTAAATGTTTTCACTTTTAGACAGTCGGGATTCAAAAACAGAAAATTGGTCTAAAGGCCAAGTTTAGGGTTTTAAATGGTGTTTAGTCCAGCTTAACTTATTTTAATGCTTTCAATACATTGATAGAAAATATTTGAGGACTTAAGGACAATACTAGACAAAAATACCCTTAATGATCAAAAAAATAATAATTACAAACCGTACAGCGTTGAAAGCGACATTACAAACATAAAGTTAGTCGCAGGTACGCCTTGAAAGCAATGGGTTCCTTTGTTGTGACTAACCAACCCACGAAAGCGACATGTGGCCTTCATGCCCGTCACACAATCTCTCTCTCTCTCTCTCTCTCTCTCTCTCTCTCTCTCTCTCCCTCTCCCCCTCTCATGTGAGTGGAACAAAATTAATTCTCTTTAATTTTGGAGATTGGGTTCAATTTTAGGGTGGTTAGGCTCTTTGGCGTAAGGTATACTGGATTTAGTCATTTTAGGTTTAGGCACTTAAGGTGCACTTTCCAATTATAGGGTTTTACTTGTTTAGACACTTTTATAGGGTACTCTAATGTTTTAGCCACTTTCATAGGGTACCCTAGGGTTTAGGCACTTAGAGTGCACTTTCCAATTATAGGGTTTTAGTTGTTTAGACACTTTCATAGGGTACCCTAAGGTTTAGGTTTAGGGTGCACTTTCCAATTATATAGTTTTAATGGTTTAGGCACTTTCTTAGGGTACCATAGGGTTTTAGACACTTTCATAGGGTACCCTAGAGTTTAGGTTTAGACATTTTCATTAGATTTGGGGGTTTAGGCACTTTCATTGGCTAATGGGGGCATTTTTGGAATGTGTAGGTGATTTGTCCTCTTGGCATTAAGGAAAAAATTGATGTCCTTATTGAAGTAAAGACCCATTTACTATGTCCTCCCTAAAAACGGACCCATTCAAAAAAGACTCTTCCAGCAAAGAGTTACTATTGAATACCGAGACGGACGGTCCAGATGTAATTAGGGTTGCACTACAGGACCTCGGGTTAGAAGAAATAGGAAACAAACTTCAGCTTAGCGATGAATAGATTTTTAAGATAGTGACGATTAAAATTCCAAAAATCTATTTAAACATGGTTAATCTTTAGACGTGGGTCCAAATCATGTGACAGCCAGGTTTTCTCCAATATGCAATTTAATTTGGGAAAATTCCAGGCGGCCCACACTTTTTGTGGAGGCTTTCGTCTAAATCCTATTTTGTTTTTCACTCCTAAATAAGTCATGTGCGGGCGTGAGAGGGTTTTTTCGTTAAACACAGCCGCGTGTCACATGCTGATTGTCCCTCTTTAGGGCCTCTCCAGTTTAACTTTTGGGTTAAAGTGGAGAGCCAAACCCCCAAAAACCCACCAAAATCAGCCTCTCTACTTTCCCTCACCAAATTATTTTTGCTACAGTGCCTACTCAAATTTGAGTAGACACTGTTCACGCACCAACTCATTTTTTATTGTTTTGCCGGTGAGGCTTGATGGGGACAGGGGACAGAGAGAGGAGCACGTGGCTATGAACAGGAGACGGTTACTATTTCACTGCACGGTAAAGGGGAAAAGTCCTCCATTGCCTGACACAAACCAATGGTTAATCAATGGAAAAGTCGTCCATTTGCCTAACCAATGGGTATAGGGGAATTTTTTTTTTTTTTTTTTATAGATTTGAGGGGAATAGTTTAATATAGTAAAGTTTGGATAGAGAGTCTGATTTTTTGAGTTTTTGATAAAGTGGCTTGCTAAATTGTAAAAGGTGTTTTTGTGGTTAAATTTGGTGGTTTTTTTGGTGAGGCTGATAAGGATGCTCTTACACGGCATGTTACTCCTGACACATTGCATTTACTCCTCTCTCTCTCTCTCTCTCTCCTCTCCTCTTCGCCCTCTCTCTCTCTCTCTCTCTCTCTCTCTCACTCACTTTTATTTTAGATTTTTAAAATAAAATAACTTTTGTTATAATTATTTATTTTTTATAAAAATTATATATTTGAAATCTACTCGACAAGATCTTTAAAACTAGATCCATTGTGAATATGAAATTTTATACATAAAAAAAAGTTTTTTTATGCCCATTAATTAAGAATTTATACCCCTTCTAAATAATTCATATCCCCAAAAATAAAAGTACTCACATTCTTCAAATGCAGAATTCACATATCACAACTCACAACTCACTCTCCAAAATACACAATTCATAGCCCAAAAGGAAAGAATTCACAGACCTAAAATACAGAATTCACACATCATAACCCACTCTCCAAAATTCAAAATTCACACCCAAAAAGAGAGTGTGCTATTAAGGGTGTGAATTGTGTGCTATTTGGGGGTGTGAATTGTTTGCATGGGTGTGAATTGTCTGTATTTGAGAGTTGTAAATTATTTAGAAGGGGTGTGAATTTTGCATTTGAGGGATGTGAATTCTTTCTTTTTGAGGTGTGAATTGTGTATTTTAGAGAGTGAGTTGTGATGTGTTTGAATTCTGCCTTTCAAGTATGTGAATTCTTTCATTTTGGAGGGTGTGAATTATTTAGAAGGGGTGTAAATTAATATTAATTAATAGGTATAAAATAACTTTTTTTTTACATGTCACAATATCATATTCAAATGAGATCTTATTTGAAAGATCTCATCAAGTAGAATTCAAAAATATAATTTTTATAAAAAATAATTGTATATAACAAAAGTTATTTTATTTTGAACCTAAAATAAAATATATATAGAGAGAGGGAGAGAAGGAAGAAGAGAGAGAGAGAGAGAGAGAGAGAGAGAGAGAGAGAGAGAGAGAGAGAGAGAAGGACGGAGAGGAGAAAGAGAGAGAGAAATGAAATGTGAGAAATGAAATGTGTGAGGAAAGAAAAAAGGAAGAAAAAACATGCATGTAGAGAGAGAGAGAGAGAGAGAGAGAGAGAGAGAGAGAGAGAGAGAGTAAAAGCACTCTAATGAGTCACTGCCCATTTTCTTCTTTCCTGACACACGAGCTGTCCTAACAAAAACTCACTCACACCAACTTTATAGCCGAAAAGGAGGAGAGAGAGAGAGAGAGAGAGAGAGAGTAATGATGCGCTTTGGAGAGAGTAATTGTCACGCACGCGTAGAAAGTACTTGGGTGAAATGTATTTGACATGAGGTGGACTTGGATAGGAACCTCCGGACAAAACGGAGCCGGCCAGTAAGAAGCCCATTTAATTTTGCAAGATGGAGGCCTCACAAGGACGTAGTACTCATGGTTGGTTTGGATGATTGGGACTGAAGTAGAACATGATACGTTTATCCATTTTAACGTTTTCAATCCTCTCATCAGGATAAATTAAAAAAAGTTACAAAAATAATCCCAAACCTAAGCAAGTCGAATACGTTTCAATAGTATACTATTTTAAGGTAAACTAGTCCAAATTTATGCTCCTTTCATTATCTAGATTAAAAAAGAAAAAGAAAAGATGTTGTGAACTAGGCATGTTAAATAGCAATGGACTGATGGGGTGTTCCACTAACAAAAAACAGTTATTTTGAAAAACTACGACAAGTCATTCTCTCATAATGGATCACATAAAAAATCATGAAAAACTAATTTATTCTAAAAATAGCCTTAGCGGAACACCCCCTGAGCTAAATGATTTGGACCCACTTCTAAAGCTCAACCAGGTTAAATAGGTTTTGGGGAGAAATTTTACCGAGCGGGTATTACATGGCGGTACCCATCTTGCATCTCGGCAGTCCAAAACACTTTTAGAGTGTCCGGATTATGAATAAACTCTTACCGGTAATAATTGATACTTTGACCGGTAAGAATTTATTTAAGATCTGGACAATTAATAGCACTCTTGGACGGTTGTGATAGAACGTTGCGGGTACCACGTAAGGCGCCACGTGGTATTCGACCGCCACTAAAAAATTTCTTGATTTTGGGATTTCGTTGGCCCTATTTGAGGAAGTTGGAGGTCTTGTTCGTTTCCCTGTTTGGTTTTAGTTTTAGTTTTAGTTTTGATGACATCATCATTTCACTCATTTTTCTCTCTCTATCTCTCTCCACTCATTACACCTGCTGACATCATCAAAACTAAACTAAGAATAATGAACGGTTCGGATCACTCGTGTGGGACCCAAAAGCGGGTCCCCGAAGGCGTGGGGTGCATTTTCGGTGCAAAAAATGGGGTACCCCCAGGTTTTTCGTAGGGTATTAGGCACTTTCATTAGCTAGTGGGGGCATTTTTGGAATGTGTAGGTGATTTGTCATTTTGGCATTAAAGAAAAAGTTGATGTCCTTATTGAAGTTTAGACCCCTTTACTATGTCCTTCCCAAAAACGGACCCTAAAATAAAGGGCTAATTATTGGAACAATTTTAGACATAAGTACTGGTAATGTTAATTAATATTAAAAAACTAAGGCCCATTCTTTTGTGTCTTTGACTATAATTTTCGTGTTTCGTTCGTCTTTTTTGTATTTTTGTTTGATTTGCGAGATACTCTATTTTTTTTTATTAATCATCTGTCTCGAAGAGAAGAGTCTAAGAATAAAAATTATGACCAAAACAAACAAAAAAAGTTCACTGAAGACAAAAAAAAAAGTATCAAACTGCTGTCTTTTTGTTTAAAGTGTTGTCTTAAATGTTTTTTTTCAACTTCAGTCCACATTTTTATTCTTTTGTGATTCCTCTAGTCAATGAAGTGGTTAATCCCAAAAATTACGACAAAAAATTAAACAAAAAATAACAAAAAGGGAAAAAAGCCATTTAGACCCCAAAAAAATGGCCCTTAAAAAATACCAACAACCTGAAATAGGAGAAGTAAAGCTATTGGATATCATGCTCAATTATTACTACAAATTAACAGTTGAACAAGTTTGTCATATGCATCCTAAGTTGAAAGATATCATTTGGTTAATTATTTGCATGCAATTCTATCATTTGATTACTTGTAGAAATTGCAATGTAATTATTCAATTCGAAGCATGTGTATTTCCTGTTGGGTGGGGTCCACCGAATTTGTCCCTTGCCTCAAGTTCCACGAGGTCTTCTAGGAACTGTAAGAGATCATAGGGAAATTCGGGAGCATTGGTAGAAGGGTTTTGAGTGGTGTGCCTTATCACCAAAAGACATGTTGAATGGCTATTGGCTCCCCTTTGTGCCTGATTCAACCCGAGAGTTCACAAGCTTTCCTCATTCGATTTTTACCACCATTAAGAGTTTTAAAACCGAGTCACGAACTGAGTAGCCCAACCTTATATAAAATATAGAGCACTTTAACCTATTTTTATCTCAACATTAGTGTGCATCTCTTTTTCTACGTACTCACCTCCCTTCTTAAGGCTAGGATACCAATATATATAGCCATTGGATTCATTCCTTACTTATTGCTACCCTTTAAATATTGAAAGGGAAAATGGTTTAATATATTTCTAACCGTGAACAATTAAAGAATAGTATATGAATTAAGGAATGACTATTTTATTTTTATTAAAATGTTGTAAAAAGAGCGAGTTGAGCAGTGCTGGTTCCAGGAATTTTTATAAAAGTATTCATAAATAGTTACTCTAGTAATTAATCTCTAGAAACTATAACTATATATAAACAAAAACAATCTATTAGTATTAACAATTTATGTTATCCAAAAGGAGCAAAGTACGGCTAGATATTACAATTTCTCTCAACGAGTTTTCATATTTTGAAATCGTTACATAATAGTCGTATTATCAACTGATCTCCCATTCGATTGCGCAAATTGCTTTTTATATACTTCATTCTCAAAAAACTTCTTTCAATTGTTACAAGCGACGACAGAAAAAGTCAACATCAATCAATGTCACAAGTAAATGCACCATTCTATATATCACATGCATGCTTATCTTTCTCCACCAGTTTTTCTGCTTTAATTTTTTTGGTATATATTTTACTTATTTTATTTTCTTATGGGTTATTGGGTTGTAATGGGTTACTCAAAGAGGATTGATTTGTGGGCTAATTTTTTGCATAGGTGTTTATTTAGTTTTGGAATGGGTGTTCAGTCATATTTGAGTTGGGTATTCAAAAGAGGACTAACCTAAAATTTTATAACATATATCATAAGAATTTTTTTTTTTGGGTGACCATTGTGAGCGTCATGTAGTGCCTCAGTGGAGGACTGGGGGGGTGTTGTGCATCCCATGCACAGCACCGTGCTGTGCATCCACAAGGCAGCCGCGCCAGCATTGTTCCGATGATCAGAGACGTTCACCGCGTAGACCTCGTCGAGTACTACAAGTGTATTAAAAATCAACTAGATCGGATATCTTGTAGTCCGTCATCGGAACTCAAATACTTTAAAAAGAAATGGAACACAAATGGACACAAGCATTGGATCAAAACCACTTTTTCAAGTTATTTGTATTCTGATGAGTCACTTAAGGATATCCAATCGAGTTGATTTTTGGCACACTTGTAGTACTCGACGAGCTCTAAGCGGTGAACGTCTCCGATCGATGGAAAAATGTCGGCACGGCCGCGCCGTGGGGCTGCACAGCACCCCCCAGGTTCCCTCAGTGGAGTTGAGAGATGTAGAAGATAGCAAGAGAGGCTCCTTTTCTAAGATGGAGTCAAGTGAGCGAGGGCTCTGGTGATGGTGAGTCAAGAGAGGTGAGAGTACGTAGAGTGAGCCAAGTGTTTGCTCCTCCTCTATTGTATTTGTATCTTCCCAACAAAATATATTGAAATTCCTCCTCCCCGTGAATGTACCCAAATGTGGGGTACCACATAAAATTCCTTGTGTTAATTTTGTATAATTAGTGTATGCGTGTGTGTGAG
Organism: Vaccinium myrtillus; assembly: GCA_016920895.1. Taxonomy (NCBI): domain Eukaryota; kingdom Viridiplantae; phylum Streptophyta; class Magnoliopsida; order Ericales; family Ericaceae; genus Vaccinium; species Vaccinium myrtillus. Next base: position 32,502,774 of record CM029279.1, read on the forward strand.
TTTATGGGCAAACCTGAAGCACAACATTTCCAACCAGTGAACCCATGCGAAATTAAGTACTTCTTATGCTATTTTCTTTGGTTGAGCTTTAGATAAGAAGGTAGTGTGGTGAATAATTTTGTAACGAAAACGGTTAGCAGGTTTCATGTGTTTCCAAAGATTAATAAAATTCTTTCTTTGCCATTAAAAAAAAACGGTTAGCAGGTTTCCTTCCAAGTCGCAGATGCATTAAATCAACCATTTTCTGATGCACAATTTGATCTAGTATGGTCCATGGAGAGTGGTGAACATATGCCTGACAAAGCAAAGGTCAGATCTCTTGCTTTTAACTCCAATTCATCCAACATAGTTTCGAGTATTTGTTTTGGTTATTTGTCTCACGCTTATATTCTATTACTGTTGAACCTACAGTTTGTAAATGAGTTGGCTCGAGTCGCAGCACCGGGAGCCACGATCATAATAGTGACATGGTGCCATAGAGACCTCTCCCCTTCTGAGGAATCTTTGCGACCGGAGGAGAAAGCTCTATTGAACAAGATTTGCGATGCTTATTATCTCCCGGCCTGGTGTTCCACAGCCGATTATGTGAAAATGCTTGAATACCTCTCTCTCGAGGTGATGACTTGCTCAATTTACCATGCTCATTTACTAAGGATCAAACACTTTCAAGAAGTACTTGTACATAAACATATATGTTGTTTTTCTATATTATCGTACTTGGTGCGAATAATAGTTTTCTGATTTCGTTATTGCTTGGCTATTGATTGCAATGGCTGCTGTGCCGGACTTGTTTTTGTTAGGATATAAAGACAGCAGATTGGTCAAAGAATGTTGCCCCATTTTGGCCTGCAGTGATAAAGTCGGCATTGACATGGAAGGGCTTCATATCGTTGCTACGAAGTGGTAGGGCTAATGTACTTCAATTCACTGGCATTTATCAGCAGTGCTACATACTCAAAATTTACTTAGAATTTGAAATCACTAATCTAGATTAGTAGATCTGGGTGATCGGGGTCACTGATTTCCAATTCTGGGTGCTTAGACTTTCCCGGCATTTACAAGGAATGCATTTCTATTTACATTTTGATAGCATTTTGAGACTTTTTTGTGTGTGTTTTCTGCCTTGCTGACTGATGTACTTGATCAGGATGGAAAACCATAAGAGCGGCGTGGGTGATGCCATTGATGATCCGAGGATACAAGATGGGGCTAATAAAGTTCAGTATCATTACATGTCGGAAGCCCGCTCTTGTGGTTACGACATCGGAGAATATATGAGGTGGTGCATGTGTTATGGTTCATACACAACAGTTGTGGTCCTAGTTGTGTTACTTCTGTCATCTCTTCTCTACGGAGAATTGAGGGTTGCCTATCAAAAGTTTTTTTTTGTTATGCCCTATTTCAAAAAAATTCGAACAAGATTGGAGGGTATGCATAGGTTATGCTTGTTTATCTGTTTTCTTGTTATTTTAATAAGAAAGTGAGGTGAGCTAAATAACATTCCAACATTGATAATGTGGAAGTGAAAAATAACCACTAGCACCAAATTTTACATATTTGCTTCTTGCAATTGATTAATATTTGCTCTTCATTCCAAAATTCCACTGCATGCGTGTGAACATGCGATTTCATATATTGGATCGGTTTTAGAAGAGTTCTTCTAGGTAGAGTTTGTGAAGTTGGTAACGTGACAAAATCCAAAACCGATCTTCTAAAACCGATCCAATATCCAAGGGGCATACCCCAGGCCATTACAAACCTAAGCAACACACATAAAACCAAAGGCTATATACACAGCTCTACAAATCACCCTAATGCTGAAGTATGAGGATGGGCAATGCCCCAACTTCTACACAGATTTACATTCTCTTGGGATGGATTTATCATCCGAAGAGAGCTGAAAAAATCTCTAAGATCATTTACAATGTCTAATATAACCTGCTCCATGTCTGCACATTGTCCTTGAAAAATTCTCTTATTCCTCTCCCTCCATATAGCATATACAGCAGCTGCAAGGGAGCACCTCCTACTAATATTTGCAAAACTCTCCCCCGAAGCAGGGGCGGAGGGACTTGAAGACTACAGTGGTCACTTGACCACTCTGAATTTTTTTTTTGTATAGGGATATTACTAATACACATCCAAAAATTGCTAATTGACCACCCTTTAAAAAAAAAAATTGCCCCAGCCCATATACACTTTTGATACATAAGTGAAAAAGGGGTGGCAAATAGGCAATAGCCCTTTGTATTCTTCACCAAACTTTGTACTTTTTCCAATATACTTTTTACTTTGGCTTTAATTTATACTTTTTCCAGTACCAAACTTGTACTCTTCACCAAACTTTACTCCTCTCTTCTCTGGAGAAAAAGGGTCGAAGAAAAAAAAGACCAAGAAGAAACCAGATCTCATTGGTCGGTCGATGTAAAGTCTAGAAGCTTTTGATTGCAAAAACCGTGAAATTCCCTAGCTGTTTTGGAGATTCTATGGCAGATCGCACCAGAACCACGCTGTCTACTGTTTTGATTTGAGAAAAAAAAAGCTTCAAACCCTAGGTAAGTTTCCCCAAATTTCTCCAGAGAAGATTTATTTCTAAATGTGGATTTGTTGGCTGTCCGTTGTTGCCTTGGAACAAGAAATATTGTTCTATGTTGACTGTTGCTTTAGTATTATACTATTTGTTTGGAATGTTGCTTGTGAAAAGTGGACCAAATTTTGTATGGATGTCTTAATTATTATATGTTATTTGTATATTTGTTCTAGGATGGAGCGATATCTAATTAAGAGAAAGGAACGTGACGAATCAACTTCAACTTCTACATGTAACAACGATCCTCCAAAACAAAGCCGTATAGAAATTGAATTGCCTAATCTTCCTGCTGATCCGAGGTTGCGACCTCCAATTACAGATTACGGGCCTAATATCCGAGAGAGGGTTCGTAGGGCCTATTTGCTCAAAGGCCCTTGTCAACTGCGTAATCATGATTTTCCTCGAAGGGATTGTTCTGGATTCTTAAGAAGATTTAACCCTTCTTGGTTTGGAGAATTTGAGAGTTGGTTGGAGTATAGCTTAACCAAAGATGCTATATTTTGCCTTTATTGCTATCTCTTCAAATCAGAAATAGGAGACCAAGGGGTGGTAATTCTTTTGTTGGCGAGGGTTTCACGAATTGGAAGAGGAAGGATAAGTTGAGAATTCATGAAGGAGGCATTAATAGTGCTCATCATCAAGCATTGAAAAAAGGTCTCGACTTGATGAATCAAAAGCAACATGTAGAAACTGTTCTTTCCAAGCAATCTGATGAAGCCAAGAGGGATTATCGAGTGCGTTTGATGGCATCAATTGATTGTTGTCGGTTTCTTTTACGACAAGGGCTTCCCTTTCGTGGGCATGATGAATCTGAGCTTTCAAGCAATCAAGGAAACTTTCTTGAGCTTTTGAAGTTTCTTACAAAGCAAAATGAGGTTCTAAGGGCTCTTGCGCTTAAAAAAGGTTCTGAAAATCTAAAGTTGACATCTCCAGATATTCAGAAGGACATTTGTAATGTGATTGCGGTGGAGACGACAAATGCCGTCATTATAGAGCTCGATGATGGGCTATTTTCAATATTGCTTGACGAATCTAGAGATGTCTCGATAAAAGAACAAATGGCGGTTGCTTTGAGATATGTTGATAAAAGCGGTTGTGCGATTGAACGCTTTTTGGGCATTAAGCATGTTAGTAGTACTAGTGCTCTTTCACTTAAGAATGCACTCGAGGACTTATTGTCAACACATGACTTAAGCATATCTAGGCTACGTGGCCAAGGTTATGACGGGGCTAGCAATATGAAAGGGGAGTTCAACGGACTAAAGACACTTATTTTGAGAGAGAATGAAAGTGCGTATTATGTTCATTGTTTCGCACACCAACTTCAACTAGCTCTTGTGGCCGTAGCAAAGAACCATATCAATATTGGCAACCTCTTTACTTTGATTTCCAACATTGTTAATGTTGTTGGAGCCTCATGCAAGCGTTGTGATATTCTTCGGGAGAAACAAGCCGCCAAAGTTATTGAAGCCCTTAGTAATGATGAGATTACAAGTGGGCGAGGCCTTAATCAAGAGAGGTCTATTGTTCGTGCTAGTGATACAAGTTGGGGATCGCATCATGGGACTTTACTTAGCGTGGTTAATATGTTTTCAACGGTAATTGATGTGCTTGATGTAGTAGTTGAAGATGGCTCCACTTCGGAACAAAAATCGGAAGCATTTCGTTTATTAAAGGAGATGCAATCTTTTGAGTTTGTGTATAGTCTTCATTTGATGAGCTCTATCTTGGGGATTACAAATGAGCTGTCACAAGCACTCCAAAGAAAGGATCAAGACATCATAAATGCCATGAGACTAGTTCAAGTATCCAAGGATCGACTCCAATTCATGAGAGATAGTGGGTGGGATTCCTTAATGGAAGAAGTTATCACTTTTTGTGGAAAAAATTCGATTGATGTTCCTAGCATGGATGACACATATATTTGTCAAGGAAGATCAAGGCGTAGAGCTCAAGCAACAACAAACTTGCACCACTATCGTGTTGAGTTACTTTATACTGTCATAGATATGCAACTTCTAGAGCTAAATAGTCATTTTAATGTGGTGAACACGGAGTTGCTTCTTTGTGTTGCATGTTTAAACCCATGTGATTCATTTGCAAGTTTTGACAAGGAAAGATTGATTTGTTTTGCGAAGTTTTATCCCAAGGACTTTTCCGATGTCGAGCTTTGGGCACTTCCGAATCAACTAGAGAATTTCATCATGGATGTACGTTCTAGTGGTGATTTTTCCAGTTTGAAAGGAATCGGTGACCTTACGAAGAAGATGGTTGAGACCCGAAGACATATAGGATATTCCTTGGTTTATAGACTTCTTACTTTGGCCCTTGTTCTACCGGTTGCCACTGCCACAGTAGAAAGATCATTTTCTGCTATGAAGATTGTGAAGAGTAGGCTTTGAAATCGAATGTGTGATCAATGGATACATGATAGTGTGGTTGTTTACATTGAGAAAGATATTTTTGATAGCATTACAAATGAGGCTATCATGCATCATTTCCAAAATATGAAAAATCGTCGGGGTCAATTGTAAATCGAAGCTACATTTAGTTATTTATATATGTCCACTTTTTGATTAACTTGTTATCTAATTGTTTCTTTCTTACAAATCAAAAAAGTAACTCGCACATAGTTCAAATTTTGACCCCCCCTGCCCCGAAGCATGTAAAATAAGCCAATCAATAACCAATTCCAATTTGTTCGGCAAGCCTTGGACCAAATTCTTACCCATTAGACGTTGCCACATCGAAGAGGAAAAAGGGCATTCAAAAAACAAATGAGTATGGCATTCCACTTGAAGGTTGCACAATCTGCACTTATCATCCACTCTCATGCCCCACTTAATGAGTCTGTCAGTTGTATTGAGCCTGTTTTGAACAGCCAACCAAAGAATGAAAGACCATTTTCGGGACATGGGGACCATACCAAATAACCTTGTGCCACCTCTGGATAGGAGCCTTGCGTCTGATTGCATCCCAGGCAGAACTAACTGTATAAGAACCACTAGGATGAGGAAGCCACCTAACATAATCCTTTATGTTAGGATCTGGGAGCAAAGTGGAAGGAGTAGCAGCAATAATATCTTGAGTGACACTATTTCTAGCCCTTGGCCGTCTCCATTGTCCTAAGTGAATAATGGAGGAAACCTTGGCATTCAATGATCTTCCCAAATTATACACAACCCTTTTCCCATATATAGAAAACAAAGGGCCATTAGGGTGCCAATTATCAAGCCAAAGGAAAGTAGACTCACCATTACCTATTTTGTATTGAATCAGAGGTTGAGCAATAGGTCTAATACTCAGAATTTTCCTGATGGTCCAAGATGCATCAACAGGAACGTCCATGTGCCAAATACATTGAGTCTTGATAATATAAGAGTGAACCCATTTAACCCATAGAGTGTCAGCTTTTTTGCACAATGCCCATAAGTTCCTAATCATGGTAGCTTTGTTCCAATATTTTATTCTCCTGAAGCCCAAACCCCCCTCAGTCTTTGGTAAGCACACGTGATCCCATTTAATTTTTACTCATGTATGCTTCATCTCAGGGCCGGACCACAGAAAAGCCATCAAAGCACTATTAACCTCCTTGATTACCTTGCTTGGAATAACAAAAATAGAGGACCAATACACTTGCACATGAAAAAGAACTGACTGAATAAGTTGTGCTCTACCACCAAAGGTTAAATGCCAAGAAGACCAACCAGCAACTTTTTTCAGAATTTTCTCCTTTAGAATTTGACAATCAGAAGCTTTGAGTTTTGTAGAAATCAAGGGAACACCAAGATATTTGACAGGAAGGTATCCCTCAAGAAAAGGAATGAGGCCCCGCAGCTGTTCTTTCAAAGGCTCATCCACCCCAGCATAGAAGATTGAACTCTTGCTCACATTAGGTTGCAGCCCAGAAAAGCTACTAAAGTCCCGCAATACGTTGCTAATCAATCTAAAGGAATCAACACTAGCACCACAAAAAATGAATAAATCGTCAGAAAAAGCTAGATGACACAAATCCAGCTCTCGACATTTTGGATGGAAACTAAAAGGGTTATTACTGACTCTGTATCTAAGAATCACAGCAAACCCTTCCATAACAATAAGAAAAAGATAAAGGGATATGGGATCCCCTTGTCTCAAACCCCTTTTGCCTAGAAAATACCCCTCAAGACTACCATTAATAACCACAGAATAGCTGGCAGTGCAGACACATTGCTTGATCCAATCAATAAACTTCACTGGGAACTCCATACATTTCATAGTGTCAAAAAGAAAACCCCAATCAACTGAATCATATGCCTTCATAAGATCAATTTTGATTGCACATCTTGGGGGACCCTCATTTCTGTGATATCCCTCAATTCTGTATAAGTAACACATTATCCATGATAGATCTCCCTTTGATGAAGGCTAACTGAAAAATGGAAAGGATTTTTCACAATCGAAAGCCCGTGCGAGAGATACGTAATACCACTAACATTAAAAATAAGCCAACTCAAAAATGCATTTTTCTCACAGAAGAAAAAAAAATTAAAAACCTGTCCAAAACTCAGCCTCAGTATTTGTTTTCTTTTTCTTCCCCTCTAGATTGTTGGTAGTTGAGAGGGGAATATCTCTTGCTCAATAAAAACAAAAAAGAGGGGACTTCAGCCCGAAATGAGTACTTAGGGGTGGTTTGGCTAATTTGAAAAAATTGATTTTTTTGGTTTTTTTGGTTGTCCTTATTAAAAAAAAAAATTTGCATTTGTTAGTTGTCGGTCGATTTTTTGTGGTTTCTTGGCTTGTCTCGACGAGAGGAATCTAAAAAATATAAAATTATTAGCCAAACTTAAATTTTTTTGAATAAAGACAAAAAATAATCCAAAAAACTGGTTTATTTTCGGCTTTATTAGAAAAACTATTACTTTTGACCATAATTTTATACTCTTTGGATTCGTCTCGACGAGATAAATCCAGAAACCACAAAATTTAGACACAAAACTAACAAATGTAATTTTTTTAATAAAGACAAAACGAAAAAAAAAAAACCAAAAAACCAATTTTTTCAAATTAGCCAATTAATTTTCATTTCATTGTTGGGCTAACTTTAGATCCATTATTCCCCTCAAGCATATCAGGCCCAAAATAAGTTATTCGCCATCTTGGGGTCACTTTGAACCCATTAAACCCTTCAGCCCATAACGAGATAAGACCATTCCTTGTTCGAAAGGGACAAGGGTGCATTGATTGTGTGAAACGACATCTCTCTCTCTCTCTCTCGCTTTTTCTTTGTGCGTACTTCATAAATTAACGAAAACATTGAACAAGAAAACAAAACCCTTTCACAGCTCCACAATCATTCACTCCAGGGTTTCCGCTTCAATCACGAATTGATTCCAATTTCGATTCCACGTCTTCACCTTCTTCTTCGTCACATCAGTACAGCACACGATGGTTCTGACTCAGAAGCTTCACGAAGCCTTCAAAGGAACCGTTGAGAGGATCACGAATCCACGTACCGTCTCCGCTTTCAAAGAGAAGGGTGTCCTCAGCATCTCCGAATTCGTCCTCGCCGGCGATAATCTCGTCTCCAAATGCCCTACCTGGTCTTGGTAAGCTTTCAATTGGATTGTGTGAGATTAAATTCAGCCGTTTATTCATTTAATTTTCTGCGCTTGTTGAACCCTAGATTTTGGAGGGAACATGGATGCTTAGTTTAGTAATTTGAGTTTCTTTAGAGGTCCAGTCTATAAATTTCCAATTTTTCCAAGTTATTGTGCTTCTTTGTAATCCGGCTTGGTGGAAGTTTACAATTTAGTTACAGTTTTTGGCATAAAGTCTGGAATTGGATCTTTTTAGCATATGCAGGCTACGTGGTATATTTTGAAAGCCGTGTCAATAACATTGTTTTGCTGAATGTGAGCTTGATTCATGATTTTGGTTTGAGCTTTCCAAAAGAGCTGGGAGAGTAGACAATTTACACTTTCATCTGGAAATTTTCGAGAGAACGTGGGTTTTAGTTTGTAGCTTGGGATTGCACTAAAGTTTAGAGATCCAGTGATGCAGTCCATGATAAATGCAATGGGTAGTTTGGTAGTTTCAGAAGATTCAATGTTTTGGGTTAATGTGTATCCCATTAGTGGATGCAAGGGCCTTGACTTTTCATTTAGGGAGCTTTGACCACATATCAATGTATTCAAGCATCACAAAAACACTTTCATCTTATCCAGTCTCTAGGGAATAGGTGTAAAGCCTTAAGCAGTTCTTGCCGTTGGTTCTGGTTTTCCGCTGAGTTAATGCCAATTCAAACTTATCCCATTCAAAAGCAATGACAGTTCACCCAAATCGCAAATCAGTATTTGTTTGATTTTTTGAGTGCTCTAATACTCAGGCTCAATTCTTAGGAAAACTTGATATTCTGGTCTGGCTTGCGGTATAATTGATGTCCCTATTGAAATTGGTATATGGTTCAGGATTCAGAATCATGACTTGTTTGCTCTTTATTTACATTTTTTTAGCTGCCACAGTTGGCCCAAAGTTTGGACCAATGACTGAGTGCAGTTTAGTTACTTGACAAAGTTTGAATGCGTCATAAGATCCTCTCGGGCCTGATATATCACGTGACAAGTTTTGGCTCACAAAGTGACCTCAGTTGTGGCTATTGTTACCCGACTTCTCATTTTTTATCCTGGTTTCCACTTTCATGGTCTTCTCCTTTGTCAGAAAAGGGTGAGGTGGATGTCACCGGCCCAAGACATAAGTTAAACTTTCGGGAATTTATGGGTGCTTGTAACTATGTTATTAACAAAGCCGTATCGCATGAAACACAGGATCCACGCCTGACCTTAGTTTTTGGAGTTTCTCGCAGATTTTGTTCATTGCAAGTTTTCATCGGTGGTCCTGGTTTCACTTTTCATTGGCCTTGTCCTTTTTAAAAAACCAGTTTCTTTTGGTGAGGTAGGTTTGATGTTATGAGACCAATAAATAGGAACTTCAGAATCTTATGGGATGAATAGAGCAATGTAAAAAAAATTTGGCTGATTAGACTCATTCCTTGAGATAGAGATCTGACAGGGATTTATAGTTGTTTTTGTCATCTGCAATATCTTGCCCTCTTCCAATTTTTTGTTTTTCTTTCTCTGCTTTATATCTTCAACTTCTGTACAGGGAATCAGGTGAGCCAAGCAAGAGGAAGTCATATTTACCCGCTGGAAAACAATTTTTGATCACAAGAAATGGTACATGACTTTATCTTCTGCTAGGTTCTCAAGTTGTTTCAGGGAGTCCTTTTTTATTCCACTTGTCTGATACTGTTAGCGTTGTATCACAAAGCTTCACATTAGTGATCTTTTGTCATTTGGCCTATATATTGGATAAATAAGAAATAGACAAGGACTGCATAATGCATTCATTCAAAATGTGACTGTCTTTTTAAAAGCGATTGATAAATTTTCTTTGCATTCTCTGAATAAACTCATGGCAACTCCAAATCCTTTTCACAGTGCCTTGTCTACGTAGAGCTGCATCAATAGAAGACGAATATGAAGCTGCAGGAGGTGAAGTACTTTTGGATAATGAGGACAACGATGGTTGGCTCGCAACTCATGGGAATCCGAAAGGTGTGTTATGTTGCAGCCTGTTAATCTGCTGTTGATTGTTTGTTAACCCGTTGTGACATTATGCTATGCACTGCTTAGATAACAAACACGAAGAGGAAGAAAACTTGCCTTCTATGGAGACATTGGAGATCGGCAAAAAAAACACTATTCGGTCTATCTCTTCACACTTTGGGGGTGAGGAGGAAGAAGACATACCTGACATGGCAGAATATGAGGAACCTGACAACCTTATTGAAACAGATCCCGTAAGTTGCTGCTTGGACATTTTACAATTCTAAACAATTTTGTTTAAAAACACTAACTTCATGGACCTAGGCGGGCTGAAATTTTATTTATTTAATCCAAGTAGGAAGAGTAAGTTCGAGGGGAAACTGAATTGATGTCAACAACTTTAGGACATGGGGAATAAGGCTGCATAATTACTGATTGGCATCGTGGTTGGTTTTCACTTTTCGCTGCAAAAAGTAACCAGGTTATGATTCTATGAGGTAGATGAAGGACTGAAAATGAGATTCGTTAGTTTTTTTGCAGCTTGCTGGTTTTTAGGGAATAAGGTGATTTGAGGTCCGAAATAGTGGGTTTTTAGTGTTCAGTTGTTAGATTGATGGTCAATGGGGAGGGGAGCAGGTTAGACTGTCAAGAGTTGATTTAGCATGATTGCATTGGGTTTTGAGGCTGAAAAAATCAGATTTTGACGGTCAATGGTCATAATAATTTACTAATCAGGTTGTGAGCTTTGGTTGTTTGCTTTATGGAAGTGTCTTCTTTATGCAGGCAACACTTCAGTCCACCTATCTTGTGGCTCAGGAACCTGATGATGACAATATCCTAAGAACCCGAACATATGATGTCAGCATCACGTAAGAGAATATCCTCTCGATAGTGATTCTTGTTTATGGTTGTACATCAATTAACATGTAGTGCTCCCTATGTGGTTTTGAGAGCAGTATTCTCTTTGACAGTTAATGTTTTATTTCAGGTATGACAAATACTATCAAACTCCTCGTGTGTGGCTTACTGGGTATGATGAGGTTGGTCACAATAACTTACCTTTCCTTTATTGGCCATGCAAAATGTTTTTAATGGAGAAATTTAGGTCTTTGGTCGCTTAAGGTAAAGCATGTTAAACAAAAGAAAAGCCAATTGTGAGGCATCAGGGATTCGAGTCCATTGTAGTGAAGTCTTTGATATTCAAATTTTTCCATTTTGAAATAGTGAGAACTGAGAACCTTTTGGTTTCATAATATAATACTTATTAGGGTCTGCTCCAGAAAATCCAGATTGGTTTGCTATGCAAAAACTATATTTTACATCGCCAGTTGTTCAGCCTTTGCTAATGGACAATCATTAGCTAATTAACTAAGTTTTATTGCTGACCACACTTTTTTTTTTTTTTTTGTCCTGCGCAGTCGAGGATGCTTTTGCAACCAGAGCTTGTTCTTGAAGATGTTAGCCAAGATCATGCTCGCAAGACGGTGAGAAGACATTAGAAACACCTTGCTGTTGAGTGATCCCATTTGTGAGGAATTATATGACATGCTAATTTTTGGTATTCCATGAACTCCACTAAGGTGGGGTAAAATTCTTCCCCCAAGTGTCACTCTATAATGTGATCTAATATTTGAGGTCCTACTTCCTCGTGCTGATGAGGTTTTTTTTATCCAGTCTACTGTAGGCAAAGGTTAATCCACATGACCAAACTATGAGGTATCTCAATGTGTACTTTAGCATTTATTAACGGAACGTTCAAAGGATCAACTCTTCTCTCAGACAAACATTCCATAATATATTACGACTCCCTTGTCCCAATTGTTACCCACATAAATAATTTCTTGTGTTGAACGGAAAATCTTTATGCATTTATTCTTTTTGTGCCAGGAATGTTTTTTGGTTAAAGGAGGAGTAATAATACAGACATTTGTCTCACTCATTGAGCTTTTAGAGGAGTCTTCTGCTCTTAAATTAAGTCTTGGTCTAATCATCTTGTTCTGTGTGAATTTCCGTCCTCATTTTGGAGATGATAATTTTTTTACCTAGAGTAGAACTGCTTCATCTTTCTATTAACCACTTGAAAGGCTGCAAGTGCAAGAGTTAGATCCTGTTTTATCTTGTGAATAGCCATCACAATGGTAGTCTAGGAATTATGTCATGTGCTTCCCTTCCTTTCTAGGAAGTTGATGTTGAACTGTTGTTTTTTCACATGCTTTCTTCCACCTATTTCAGACTTGAGAAAAAGATTTCTGTGTTGTCCTGATCTCTGTGACTTTCTTTGCTTTTTGCTAAATTCCTAGATTGTTTGGACAATGTATCATCTATTCTAAGATTGTTCAAACTCAGGTAACTATTGAAGACCATCCACACTTGCCTGGGAAACATGCATCTGTGCATCCTTGCCGGCATGGAGCTGTCATGAAGAAAATTATTGATGTTCTAATGTCACGTGGAGTAGAGCCAGAAGTTGACAAGTAATTTTCTTTCTCAAATCTCTCACAGGAACTTTTCATTCAGTTTTACTTACTGCTGCTTATAATCAGGGTAAGCAGTGGACTTAGTTAGGGTGTGGTGGTTGATGATTGAGTTATTATAGGCTTTCAGTTTGAACTTCTCACAAATAAATGAATGTCAGAGTTTTATTTGATAATTGAGTTTTGATTCTGCTCTCCTTTTTATTTTCATTTTTCTAAACTTTTAATTCGAGTGTTGATTTTTCTTAGGTACCTTTTCTTATTCTTGAAATTTGTGGCCTCTGTAATTCCCACTATTGAGTATGATTACACCATGGACTTCGATCTTGGCAGCTCCAGCACATAAGGTAAGTCCCAGTATCTGGAGATCTTTCTTGGTTCTTCAACTTTCAACTTCATGACCATAATGTCGATTTTATCGATTGTCCTATCTCTTTGTCGCATAAAGAGTTACATGTATTCGTATTACAAAGAAAACCACATAAAGATGAGGTGACTTGACCTTGATTTGGTTCCATTTTCAAACTTTTCAAATTGATTTGCAAATGCATCATATCACACGAGATGAAAGTATTCCATGTGCGTTTCTCTCTCCGGATTGTTCATTCTGATTTCCTCGTTTATTATTTGTTCGCTTTTTCAGTGATAGATCCCCCGACCATTCAATGGACTTAAATCTTCTAGTGCACATTTAGATTCTGAACCTCGTCTGTTTTTTTCTTTTGTTTTTGTTCTGTCTCAGTCAGATGGAAGCTGCAAATTTGCTGTAAAGTAGACTAAAGCAATTTGTTGATGCTGGTGCGTTCCCGACTCGTAATTCCTCCTCTCTGATTGAACTCTCTACAGTACATATCCATCCCTCATCTCATGATTCTCGTCAAAATAAAGCAACTTGTTGCGAGCCTCAGTTTAATTATTTTGTTTCTTGTCCGATGTCAAAATGCTGTTGACATGTAAATATTACAATCCAGTATGCTCCAGAATGCTGAGCTATTTGTCAATGGATCTTATTTCTGAAAGGTTTGTGAATGGTATTTGGTTGGTTATGTATATATATGGTTTTATTGAGCTTAAAAATATATGTTAATTTCCACCAATGCCCTTATATTCAACTTCTGAATAAAATCAGTGTCATAGTAAAGGTATGTATTTTGGAAAATTGAATACATTTTATTTTGATTTTTCAAAGAGGACTAACAATTTAGAACATTCCAAAATAGTACAAGTGATGATCAATTTTGTTATGAAAAACTAATTCTGATCCAACAACTCGTTACGAAACCCAAGCCGACTTCCATTTATACATTCCCCAAATCAGGCCCAATCCTTAGTTAGCATCAATGTCTATTAACATATACATTAGCATATGTTACACACAAAACCTGCCAAAACCCAAGTTCCCATTTATATCTGTCACAGTAAATGGAAGTTAAACTAAATGATAATCACCATCATCGTGTCGTCAAATTGAGATCAAGCATTACTTATGGCATCGATCGCTAACCACAATAAAGAGGACCACAATGGTGAGGAAGATCGAAGCTTGCAGCTTTGAGTTGAATGCATTTGTGTCGCCTGTTGTTGCCTGCTCGTCCTCCTGTGGTTGAAACAACACATTCATTAGGTTTGTGATTTTCTGAATCAGTTCAGTCACCTTCGCCTTAGTGTTATCAAATATCCAACTCAGTATGTTTGTTGCTGCATCAGAGCCATGAGAACCGCCATCTCCAGTATCAGCGACACCATTTTCATTTTCAGCTGCATATGAAAACAGAATCTTATGTACAAAAAACAACATAAATGTACATATACGTTACTTGATTCCATGCAATTCCAAACAGACCTTGACTAAGCGACTCTCTGAGCTCCTGTACCACCTCATTCTTCAAGACAGCATCCCAAACAGCTTTATCAGTTGATAATGAAGCAACCATCCTCTATAAAAAGGAAAAGTATCAACTAAATATCAAAAATTGAAAAAGAAAAAGGAAGAAAATTTAATTTACGAACCGGGTAACCCTCAAAGTTAAAACAAAGTTGCAGGATGTTGTTATATTATCACCAATATCAAGATTGTGAAATAGAAAGTAGTGCCATTTATAGCATATCCACACTGAAAATTGATGCATTGGCGACAAGCTCAGAATTTTCATGTGAATTCTAAGAGTCCATAATAGGAGGCACCTGAATGCAAGGCTCAGTCTGCAATAGATGAAAAGCATCGTAAACTCTATCGGATCCATACGGCTGCAACATCCGTGGACTACATTGTGGCGAGGGCTCAATCCAATCTAACTCTGTCCCAACTGAAGAAACTCTCTTCACCATCACCGATGGGATTGTGGTTTCATCAGGTACATCCTTGTCCGATTCATAAGCAAGTCTATCCTCAATGGACTTTGAGGAGGAGGCTGGGTTAAGAGCCCTACAAAAAGTTCCCAGATAACAGGCCTTTTTAGTTGATTGGAAGGTGTTGCAGACCAACACACAATTGCACGAACAATAAATCAAGCAAAGAACGGTACAGAGATTCCACACGGTTCCCCAATTGAGTAATTGGGGACTTCCACGGCTCACACCACTTTTCACTAGGCATAGAATGAAGAAGAATGTATGCATTGCACCAGTTGCATGTAGCAGAATATATTTGGCCTAGGGTTTACATCAGTAATTACCGTAATACCCCTTATTAGTTCAGGGCCGAGGACCCAATGACCTACCGGGCAGGTTGAACCCGTCCATGTCGGTGAAGTGGCAAACAAAGTCCAAATCAAACATTACAAATCCAAGACAAGCTCAAAATTTGACAATCTAAGGAGAGCTGTCGTTCCGAATGCATCTTCTTCAAGACTCACCATCAAATTCAAATAGTTTAAGCATCTTGTTTAACAAACAATCCCATTTTGTAACTCCAGATGAAGAGTGTTCGACAGTACTCGAGAATAATTTTTTAATTTTTTGCTTGTGTACACAATTGTATTTTGAAAGCGACATATTCTGAAATTGAATAAACTAGAGTAAGCTGGAAAATTATCCTTCTGAGGAATGTATAGATGGGAACCAGTAGGATTGTCCTAATAATTAACAAACTGCTTCATATTCTCATAGCCATTGCGTCGCTATCGTCGTGGTATAGTTTAACAAGTTATCAACATATTATATGTTGGAACGAATGGTAGCTGGACAAGAAATTTAAATCTACGCAGTGTCGTAATCAGTTACAATTTTCTACAAGGCTGCAACTTTGGTATAAAAAAAAAAAAAGTAAGCGCTAAGAGGTGGTGTTTTCCATAGTTCCATTGATCACCATTCACATGATCATCGCCGTACCAATAGCAAATGAGTTCAGCATGTGCTAAAATCATGGTATTTCAAATAAAAAAATAAGTATTAATTGTAAGATTGTAGGGAATTTATTCTTTTAACAAAAAGAAGAAAATTGTACTTGCCATAATCCATAACAATGGATTCGAAAATTGTACTTGCCAGAAATCGTTTGGATTCGAGGCGAAACCCTTCCCCGCCGTTACGAAGTTCTTCTGCTATAATCTCCGAAATTAAAACAACATAACAATGGATAAGCTACAGGTGGATTGTGAATGTAGATAGTAAACTGAAGAGTCGTTTCAAATCCATTGCTCCTAATTCCTAAACAGTCAAACCCCAAATTTCAGCTATTCTCTGTAACTGATAAGGTCAAACTCATCGTTTAAAATCTAGGTCTATCCAAGCTCCAAACCAAGCCTAAAAATCAAGAACTCAAAGCAAATTAAGAGCACTTACTGAAGCAGAGAAGAGACAGCAAACTGAACTTCATCCTTGGATGGAACCGACCCGAATACGAAATCGTCATAAAAATCAAAACCCCTTTCGAATTCACTTCCATCTACACATTCCCACTCAAGCCCTTCACTGTCAGAAGAAACTGAATGGTTAAATGAGGGAAAGGGAGATGAAGTAATTGAAGAGGAGAGAGAGAGGACGTCTGAGTGATTTTTTCCCCGTTTGTTACAAGTGTGTCTACTGGTATTTGAAGCGGTGGAGGAGGGATGAGAAAATGGGTCTTTTACACTACCCCTCACTGATCTTTGAACTGTCTTCATCATCCCTCCTCCGCCGCCGCTTCTTCCGCCACCTGCACCTCCGCCAATTCCTCCTTGACCCAATAACGGCGGCCACATGTTGTTACCTCCCTCTCTCTCTCTCACTCTCTCTCTTGAGCTCTTGAGCTCTCGTGGCTAAATGTTTTGCAGGGGATTTCGATTGTATCGAGGGAGATTTATATATATGGATAGAAATTTGGATAGAATGGTTGGTTGGAAGTTGAAACGCAATAGGCCCTGTTTGTTTGAGGGGACCAGACTAGAGTGGAGCCGCTCCTATTCCGTTCGCAATCCGATTGACTGTTCAGTTTTTGGGGGTCGTACGATGATTCGACTTTCGAGGTAAATTGTCTCCCCTTTACCAAAAGAAGTGCAACTTTTGAATTAAAAAAAAGGGATTTTAAGTACATTATAAATTCATAGTATATTGCATGCATAAAACATTATAAATTAAAAAAATATAGACATTTTTTTTTAGAGCTCCATAATACTAAGTGAACTCTTATTTAGGAATGGGGGAGTATAATTTTTGGGAATTGTTTTTTGCCCTCCGTAGACTGCTAGTTGTACTAAAGGTGAAAATGAGACGAGCTGAGTTTTTTGTTGTGTTCGAGCTCGGCTCGTTCGTAAACAAATTGAGCTCTTAAGAGTCGAGCATACTTAATGAGACTCCTTAAACGAGCCGAGCCTATTCAAATGAGTGTAAAACTCAAGTTCAGCTTGGTTACTAAATGAGTTGTGCATTAACAAGCCGAGCCATGAGCTGCTCACGTTCAGCTTGATTCGTTTGCAGCCCTATGTTCGACCTAAATTGGCAAATCAATGTTTTTCCTGTATAGAGTAGGATAAGAGCATCTTCAACAGCGTGCTGAACCTTCGGCCAAAACCAACAAATTACCTCAAGGCAATTTTGCACCACTCCAATAGCAGGGCATAACACCACCGGGGGTGGCCCGGTGGTGGAGGATCCGCTCCCCCCGCCTCAGAACTCTCTCCAGGGTTCGACTCGAAAGAGTTAAAGATCGTTCATGGACTCTGCAGGGGGTGTGAAGACTCCACCGGCGCGCCCTGGAGGCCCCTCCATTGGGTTGGGTTAAATCATATTGTCAATTGGTGCGCCAGAAGGCGCCGCAGAGTGCAGTGAAGTCACACCAGAAAGACTTTTTACTTTCAAAAAAAAAATAGCAGGGCATAATAGTCAAAATGGGCAAAATGCCCATACCTTTGGCCAAATTTATCCGGGAAATTTATCCAAACTCGAAAAATAAACGGGAAAATCACCTTCAAGTCAAATTACCAAATTACAAATTGACCTGTATTTTATGTCCAGCTTGTCAGCTAAAGTGAATTTTACTACTAGTATTTTAGAATGTTTTCGAAGATGGTTGACTAAAAATTTTGATATCAACTTGTATGATAATCATAGTGACGCATAACTGTATAAAAAATACATCGAATGGCACATTTGAGATTGAAATTGGAAACTATCAAGCCAAAGGATAAAGAGGCAAAATCAGAGAAAAGTGACAAATGATAGAAAGATGGGTCAAAAGATATGAGGAGGAAAAGAGGGAACAGGTCCCATATGTCGTAGTCCTCTCTCTCTCCTCTTATTTGCAAAACCCCAAAATGGGAAAAAAATTTGGTTACCGAATGGGTACTACGTGGCCATGTCGAGTACAATCTCAGTCGTCCAAAAGTGTTTTGCCTCTTTTCGGCGAAAGATTGATTCCCTCTCTCTCCTCTTTTTCTCTCTCCTCTTTCGGACCGTTGGATCTCATTTTGGATGGCTAAAATTACCAAATGAGTACTACGTGAACAATACCCACTCGGCACTGAAAAATTTCTCCACAAATGGACATCCCTTCAACACCTAGCAACCACCGCCTGCACCTCTCCAAATCTCATGTCACTTTCGTGTTCTTTGCCTCTTTTTGTGATGGCTCCACTCCACCAGTCATGCACCTTAATTAACTCCAGGCCATTAATCTCATCATCTTCTAGCGGGATCTATTTAATGTATCCCAAATACACTACTGACTATATGTTTCGAATAAAGACGGGCTACTTACACAGGTAAAACTATGGTATATATGGTGTTCCGTGTTCAACAATTGCTATACTTTTTCCGAGTATGGATGACAATTTCCTCCATTATTCAGCGGGTGTTCTCTTACCCGACAAGCAAATCGAGTGGGGTGGTATTTGCTTCCTCGCCCATTTTAACCCGGCTAGACACCAATTATAGTAATTAACTTGTTTGTATGTATAAATGTATGTAGATTTCATTTGTCCTGATGTAATAAGAGGAAAAAAAAAAAAATAGTAAATCACTATTTTATGATTTTGTTTTCTTTATTTCAACGTTTTCAACTCTCATCTCTCCTCAATATCTTGTTTTCTTATTGAAAGATAACAAAGTTAGCGGGAAAAGCACTGGTGAATGTGAACCCGGTTATTTCCCAACCTCAACACTTTCTCGATTTTTCCCAAACATAATTCGCCCCAATATGGAATGGGGCGGGAACGAGAGACAGTAAATCTGACTCGGGCCAGTCACATTGCCATCACCAAATCGGCGTTTTAACTCATGGCTGGGGGGATTCTTTTGATTTGAAGCCTATGGTTAAAGAAACACTTATCAAAATAAATCCTTGAGCCTTCTTTGACTTTCCCCCCCTGATTTGAAGCCTATAGTTAAAGAGTGAAATGTTATTGTTAAGATTTTGGAACCGAATCATGCACTACTTCTTGTAATGTGAGCTCCACACTACTGGGTCTTCGGATTCCCAAATTTCAAAGTAAATAAGAGGACTAATACCAATTCAAACACACACACACACACAAACTTTAGGTAAATCAAATTAATGGAGATCATAGTATGAACAAATTATGCACATTTATAGAACTCATTAAGTTTCCGAACTATGCGAGGGTGTACCTGGCTGGCCCTCTTTTGCGAGGGTGTACCTGCCGAGACTAAGTCCATGTCACCCTCTCCTATGCAAACCCTTTTTTACGTGTGCGCATGAGCTTTCTGTTGAGCGGAAAGCCACCCAAGACTCAACCACACCCAATACAATTGATGATATTGAATATTGATTCGAAGAACAAATAACTAATTGAGAAGTAAACCCAATTAACCAAACCAAACGTGAGAGAAGGAGAGAGAAAACAAAACTTACTTTGGGATGTCTAGTCCACGCCGATCATGATCAATGGCTTCACTAACAAAACGAATGCTAAAAATTTACAAAGAAGAATTATAAAATCTTCTACCCAAACTCACCAAAAGCCAAAACAAAGGCAACTCCTCAAAACCCTAACCCATTTCCAACAAAAGAGGCATAATACATGTATTTATACTAAACAAATGAGTGCCCAACAAGATTGGGCTTTTAAGCCCCCAAAAACCCTAAAAAACCTTTAATCTTATTTTATTATTCACAAATAATGGGAATTGATTCGAAAGGACCACCAAATTTTGTTGACCTTGGTGTTCAAAATAAACTTTTTTTGATAGAGAAGCCTTGGTCCAAATAGATTCCGAACGAAGAAATCGAGCCAAAAACCAACAAATTCCATGAGATATCCAAAACCAAGCACCAAGCGAAGCCAAAACCGAAATTCAAAAAAACCAAACTCTCATTCGAACCCAAAAGAGAGTAAAAAAGAGGACAATCCAAAACTCAAAGGAAGCAATCAAGTCCTCAACAAAACCAAAACCAAACAATTTACCAAACTGCAGATGATCCAAGCCAAAACAAATAAAATTTTTCGAGCAACCTTCGAAACAAAAGACAAGTCGCGACAACTTCAACTCCAAGTTGATAGCCAAACCAAAAACCAAAAACCACAAAGAACCAAATGAACCAAACCAAAACCAAGAACCGGCCCATGCAAACCAACCAAACCATCTTTCAAACCAGCCCTAAGACGGTACACCCCGAAGGGTGATTAAACAAGTGCAAGGTGGATTGAGTCCGATCTCCGAACTCAACCCCATAGACCAATGTCTCCAAATGGTGGTACCCAAAATCCAAAACCAATGTCCAACTCCATGTTGAAACCCAATTTAGTCAAACGATCTATCTCCACCAAAGAACAACAAATACCCATAAACAAAATCCAAATGATAGGGAAGTAGACTAACAAACCAAAATTATAGAAACAACTAAATTAAGACCCCCAAACAAAGTCAAGCTTTTTGTATGACACTCCAAGTTGTCCCAAAACACAATTAATCTTCATTTGTGTATCCAAATGTATAAACCTAAAAATATCAAGTACAAGATTTCCATTTTATACAAATTTAGAGTCTCATTCTTCAAAAGATCACCAAGCCATTTCTAAAACCCAAAGAGATGAGATTAAATTTCACATCCGAACATACCGAACGTTTTCCAAAGTCCAAACAAAACATCACCGCCTCAAAGCTTCAAGTCGTAAAACCAATCCCTATTGGGACAATGATAGGAATCTAAAATCCACTGCGACTCCATCAGTGGAATTTTCCCTGATTTTTGTTTTCTTTATTTGGTGTCCTTATTTTTCAAACTTGGACAATCTCTTCCAATATCTTGCGGGAAGGGATCTGAACCCATTGGTTTAACAAAGAACTTTACTCGATTACAGTATTTTTCCCCACAACCAAAGCGATCGGATGTGTCTTGAATGGAACCCGATTATCTTTCCCGAACCATTATTAGTCAAAGCATTACACACATCCTCATACGAATTTCTTCCTTACCATATAACAAAGGAAGTGGATAAGTGATCATGTAGAAGGAAGAGAATTCAACAAAAGCAAAGCCTTAAATCTGATCCTCGAAGGGTATTTTACTAAAATCATTCAAGTGTCACTTTGCCATCAAAATCATGAAATCCTTGAGCGTTTTCCAAAGACTCTTGGGGGATTCTTTTGATTTGAAGCCTATGCTTGTTAAAGAAACACTTATCAAAATAAATCGATCTTGCCACATGCCTTACTTTGCCATCAAACTTTCAACATCAAACTTGATTTCAAAGTAAATAAGAGGGAGCCTATAGTTAATTTGAGGATGAATCACCATGTTACCATCCTTCAAACTTTTAGATTTTGGAACATCGTCAAAATTAAGGTAAATCCAAATGCGGAGCAAAACCAGGTGAAACTGCTGGGTGCTTGTTTCCCAAATTTCAAAGTAACAATTAATGATTGGATTAGTAAGAACAAATAACTAATTGAGAAAATTAACCAAACCAAACAGAGAAAACAAACAAGAAAACACACACACAATTTACTTTAGGTAAATCAAATTCAAAAAGCTACCGCAGAAAATCTTCTACCCAAACTCACCAAAAGACAAAGGCAACTCCTCAAAACCCTAACCCAATGCCCTAATACAAATTATACATTTTATAAACTCATTAAGCCCCCAAAAACCCTAAAAAACCTTCCATAATTTGCCAGGGTGTACCATGGGATGCCGAGACGTTCGGAAAGTAGTCCGACCACCAAATGTCATAGTCTCCTATGCAAACCCTTTTTTACGTGATGGGAAGAAAAGCCAAAAACCAACACTTTCAACTTTTTGAAGAATTATCCAGTGTAGATGGAACATATCATATATAGCTAGAATTGAAAACAAATCTACCTTTTCTTGTACATATCAGATTTTGGAAAAAATATATATTTTTTTTTTGAAACTTACTCAACAAGACCTTTAAAACAAGATCCATATTTCAAAATCATACCCCCCATGTTTCACACCATAAATGCAGAATTCACACCTCCTTTTTACAATTACAACCCTCTAAAATTCACCCACTGAATGCAAAAATATACTTTTTATAACACAATTCACACCTCTATAATATACAATTTATACCTCTGCAATGGACAATTCACACCCCCTTGTAATACATAATTCACAGCCGTATAACAGACAATTCACACCCCTCAAAATCTCACAATTCACACCTTTACACAACAATCCACACCCCATATGAAATACAATTCACACCATCATCCAACAAACCAAACGCAATTCACACCCTTATAAACGCATAATTCACACCATCATCTAAGAAGATCAGACACAATTTACACCCCCTACAAGCACACAATTCACTTATAAAAATAATTCACACCTCATATACAACAATTCACACCCCCAATTTTTTTTTTTTGTATACATAATTTCATATTCATTATGGATCTTGTTTGATTCTCGTCAAGTAGTTTTTAAAAAATATAAATTTTACAAAAAAACGAATACATACAATGAACGTTAGTATTACATTTTAAAGTTTATAATGCAAAAAATAACAAACACATGCCACATTAGCATCTCTCACGCTCGCATGGCCTATAGAGATGAGAAATACAAAAGAGGGCTGGGAGATGAGGAGTTGGAAAAAGAGGGGCCGGCTTGTAATTTCCCGCAGTCTACTATTAGTACGGGCTTTCGGGCGACAAGCGATCCATCTTTCAGCCCAAGCCCAGATTAACGAACTATCGCCTCGTTCACACAGCCCTCGCAGGCCCATTTTGTTGAGGTTACTATTGTCTTTTGGCACCCTTCTATAAACCCTAATTCAAACTCCCCCCTCTTTTCACTGTCTGTGGCCTCGCTGCAGAGGCATCGAGTACAAAAATGGGTAAGCATTTCTCGATGTAAATCGCCCTTTTTCCTTAACCTAGATTTGGTTCAATTTCAATCCTGTCCATTGAATCCTAGTTTTGGGGGAATGGGCTATTGATTCTGATCAGCAAGATATACAAACCTGTATATGCATATCTTTTTGCATAAATCGTATGAATGATTCACTTTGTTTTTACTTGAAGCTGGACCTCTTTTTTTTGGTGGTTGTTATGCTACCAAATTTGGGTTTTTAATGACTTTTACTTTTGAGTTTGTGGGTCAATATGGGTTGTTTTGCCTCTGATTACTGGCAATGTAATTGAAGATCAATCTATATGAGAATGTTGATACCTTTGGCTTTTGCATACGAATCTGTATTTTAGAACGTTTCTGAATTTAAGTTCGTACACAAGGAAAGTGTGTCCCTGCAAAGCTATGAATTTCAGCAGTTTATCATGAATGGCATTTTGATTCCTATAAGATTTTCGTATCGGTTCTGATCAAGGAATTGCTAATGATTTGATGTTGGGGGTGGTGAATATAAATTAAACCAATATATCTCTAATGTCGACGATCATAAGGGGGCATGTAGTAATTTTTTCACTAAATCTTAAGGACGGTGAACCTATATAACTTGAAAATTATCACAACTAATTCTATTTCTATACAAAGTGGTTTTGTTATGTTCGGGTTGCTGCACATCCTAGCTGTGGGTTCATCCCTGGTTTGGAGTATTAGAATTATTAATGTTGATATGCACAAGCCCATGGAAGCATGAAATAGATAGGTTCGCAACACGCGTCTAAATTTGGTGCTTATTTTGGGAATAATATTAGGGGCTTACACTTACGTGTCGGAGCTATGGAGGAAGAAGCAATCAGATGTGATGAGATTTTTGCTTAGGGTGAGGTGCTGGGAATATCGCCAGCTTCCTTCCATCGTGCGTGTCACACACCCTACTCGTCCTGATAAGGCCCGCAGATTGGGTTACAAGGCCAAGCAGGTATATGACGTGTTTTGATTTCCTGTCCAATGTCTTCCATTAACTCTTGTTAGTTATTGTAGTTTGTGGTTTTGATGTTCATTTGTTGTGCAGTTGCGCCTAAGGACAGATTTTCTTTATCAGGCTTTAGATCTAATGTTTAATTGTTTCCATCAAATATGGAAAATGGTTTACTTTCTACAATGTCTGTACTTTTAACTCAATTTTGTGAATGATTCTAATTCCTTCACCTTTTGTGTGGCTAATGTCTGTGAACAAAATTGGCCAATGCCATGCTTTTTTATACCTGTAGATATACTAAAGTCTTACGTGTTTGCCCAAAAAAATTTGTGGGACAAATATGTTGGACATCTTTGCGAATCATGTAGTGGTGTTTTAAAGCTTTCCAGCTAGAGAAATGCATGTAAACCTAATTGTGGTGAGTGCCAAGTGGTACATAAGTTTCATGGTTGTAGGGTTGTAAAAGACAAGATATCATACTAGTCATTAGATATAAAATCATTTAATCAAGTTGCAGTACATTGGCCCTGGAGGTTCATATGGTGTTTGTTACTCATTGTGGTTTGAAATTTTGAATGATTGTGGTCTAGGTGAACGAAAACATATTTCGACAATCCTGCTACTCGAGGTTTATTTTGATAGGACATGCATCGTCTGTAAATGGTGTGTATTATAACAATAGACAGCATGATTTTTCCAGTTCTGACTGAAAGGATTGTATTGTAAAATACTCATACTCATGAAATACATAGATCATTTAAATTTTCCTTTCATCTCTACTTTTCCTTGGAAAAAAGGTGGGTAATCGGGGCTAGGGTGCTGTGTTTTCTCATAGTGTTATGAATACTGAGGATCCCGAAGGACCTTATTTGTGCCTTTTTTCTGGTGTTTTGATATACAACTTGCTTGTGTTATTATGAATGGCTGCTGAGAGTAATTCTTTATTCAGGGCTATGTGATCTACCGTGTCCGCGTAAGGCGTGGAGGGCGAAAGCGACCAGTTCCCAAGGGTATTGTGTATGGTAAACCCACAAACCAAGGTGTCACTCAGCTGAAATTCCAACGCAGCAAGCGCTCTGTTGCTGAGGAACGTGCTGGTCGAAAATTAGGTGGCCTCAAGGTTCTCAACTCGTACTGGCTCAATGAGGTTCGTATGAGAATCATTTGTGCTTTCAGGCTTTCCACATTTTCATCTCATTCTTTGCTAATTTTTTCTCATGTTAATCTACCACTTACATGAACTATTACGGCAAGCTGTTTTTAGTGATAAGAAAAATGCAACTGAAGATGGGTGACCTAGAAATAGTTTTACCGAGAGATGTATTTACGAAAGACCTTCTGACTCCATCTTGTGGTTTGCAGTTAATTTATACCTGTTTTGACGTAATCCCTGACTTTTTGTTTTTTGCGTTTGTGTTCCCCTTGCCGTTAAAGTTTAACTCTTTACAGGATTTTGTACATAATTGCGGAATGCCGTCTAGGTTGTTACGCATGTATTCTGGAAGTTGATGTTTGTAAATTTCTCTAAATTTATTCTTTCAGGATTCTACCTACAAATACTTCGAGGTAATCTTGGTTGATCCCGCCCATAACGCCATCCGCAATGACCCAAGAATCAATTGGATATGCAACCCTGTTCACAAGCACAGAGAGCTTCGCGGACTGACCTCTGCTGGTAAGAAAAACAGGGGTCTTCAGGGAAAGGGGCATTTGCACCACAAGGCAAGACCATCAAGAAGGGCTACCTGGAAGAGGAACAACACTCTCTCTCTTCGTCGATACCGCTGATTTTCATAAGAGTAGCTTCCCATCCTATCGTATATTTCCGAAGTACCAAAAAAAAAAAGAGGAGGATACCACTGATTTTCATGTTGTTGGATATCTTATTATTGTCGTAGTTTTGGGTACCGCTGATTTTGTTCCTGCTTTGAGATTTGCGGTATCGAATTTTATTGGTTGAACAATGAGCATGTCTTCTATGCTTAATGCTACTGAGTGACATTAACTTCTATTTTGGTGAAGTTGAGCATGTAAACTTGCACTTAACTTTTTTTAGGGTTTAGAATCAGATGCTCATGGGTTTTCTTTATGCTTGCCAGAGTTGCCACTAAACACAGTTCTTGATTGAAACTGGGAAGTGGTCTAAATTCTGTTACCATGTTTTCACTTTTGTCAATTGTCGCGAGGATGGTTATTTTTTCCGTGAATATCCCATGTTGTGAATCCTGTTCTAATCTCTATCACCTTACGAATTCCATCGTTTTGGAAGAACATTTCCCATCTCTGAATAGTTTATACGGTGAAAATGAAATTAACCACCTAATTCAACTTTCACCCAAAGTTCTTAACCCAGAATCTCAACTTTAGTGCGACCGGGGGACTCAAAGCATTTTCTTTTAAAGTATAGTTTCCAAGGTAATGATTTTCGAAATATTTATATCGAATTACTATTGCAAGCAAAACATTTTGGTTCACTTGAAAGATTAATAAAAATTGTTTTTGACCTATGTCAATTAATTTCGACTTAAAAAGGCCTGAGCCCAATCAGGCCCAAAAGACCCAACTTGAAAACCCAAGTTTTTAGCTCAAAAATCCAAGTTTTTGGCCTCGGTATTTAAAGTTGCGGCCACATTGTATAAGTTTACAGACATAACGAAAAAGTTTGCGTCCACAGCATACAATGTTGGCACGGAAGAAAGGAAAGGAAAACAAGACATTTTATAAAGAAAAACTCTAGAAACGGAAAGGGGGAAGAAATGGACAGGAAATTAATTTAGAACAAGAAAGCTATGTAAGAATTTATTTTCTTTTCATTTTCCTCTTGAAGCCAAACAAGAGAAATTCTCAGGAACTTGGTTTTCACTTTTATAGCGTGGGCCCCTCTTGTCAAAAACTCTATCTTCTTATACATCAATTACGACCTAGACCATATAGACTTGCGGCCAGTATTCCCTTTTCCTCAGTAGGTTCACATCTCACCCTTGGATTCCCAAGAAGCATTTCATCCGACGGATCAAGATCACTTGGCTTTATTCTTGTTTTGCCCATCATTTGTGGGGCAGTCAACTCAGTAAAAAAAAATGAGTATTTTATCAGAGGGACCCACAGTCTTAAAAGTGAAAACCGGTCCCCGAGAACTCAACCAAACACAGATGTCATTTTCCCGTTAGTTTTCTTTTCATAACTAAACAAGGGTTTCCTCACAATTTTTCTCTTCTTTATTTTCCTTTCTTTTCTTTCTCCTTTCATAGCTTCCAAACAAAGTTTGCGGGCATAACTACGAGTTTGAGGCCACATGATAAGTTTGCGGCTGTAATGGTAAAATAAATGTTGGAGTTTGCGGGACGTTCTAAGGAAGATTGTCATCTCCTTCCATAAAAAAATTGCAGAGGGTCGATATGGAATTCTAAATTGATTCCATCAAGTAGAACTAGAACCGACAGCGCTGGAGCTAATAAAGCCACTTACTTTCTCTCTCGAAGCTCACAGAACACAGAAGAACGAACATGAAGAAGGAGAAGGGAGTGGTAATCGCCGACCACAGCACCCGCAGCGAAGATCACGATGAAGATGACGACGTATCGAATCGGGTCGACCTCCCACCGCCTGCTGTCAAAATCTCTATCCCGAAAGCTTCCTCCAAATACGACTTCGTCAAGGTAACTCTTTTGAAGCATTTCGAGTTCATCTATTTGTTCAGAATTCGGCCAAACCAATTAACACACGACGCCAAGGATAATCACAGTATAGTTGAGTACATTCACGACTCAAATTGGATCAAGCTTCACAAGCCCAACAATGATTAATCCATTGTTCATCTATTTGTTAATTGGTGGTAGCTTTTTGATTCAGGTGAAGGTATGGTTGGGTGATAATGCAGATCACTACTACGTCCTCTCCAGATTCTTGCTCAGTAGAATGTTGACGGTCACTAAGGTAAAAAAAAAAATACCACTTTATGGTCCATTCATTTTCGAGTTTGATTGTTCTTGAGCTTGACCACCATTTTAGTGGATTTTTTCTGGAGTTATGAAGCATGATATTGTTATTCCAGATTCCTAATCACGTGGCCATTAAAATTGCTCTTGAACTAAAAAAGCTGCTCATAGACAATAGCCTTCTCGATGTGTAAGTCATCATCAATTACCTTTTGTTCTCTACTTGTGTTTCCTTTTATTTCATTTTTTTATTATTATTCTAGATACTAAATGCATTAGTTGATTGTTTTGCAGCTCTCAATCCGATCTGGAAGCTAATTTGTTTAAGGTATCCCGCATTACCCTGTCTCACTCTCTTTGGTCATTAGTTATAGAATGGCTTTCGATTGTCCACATTTTGGGTAGTTATAGCTTGAGGTTTCCTGAAACCTTGTCCTAACCTGCTACTTGTTATCTTATTGGGTGTCTAGATAAAGAGGAATTCTTAAAATAAGATTGAAACGTGATTTATCCAAAATGTGAAAGAGTTCGAATTAGGAGAAGAAAGTTGTATGTACGAAGTTTTAAGGACTACTGGTGTTTGGGCAAACTGTAAAGTTTGTTGCACGGTTCTCAGCTATATTTATATAGGTTTGCAGCATTTGTTCAGCTCTTTCTTATTTGAAAAAGTAGAAAGGTAACAATAGCCATTTTGGAGATCACTTGCTGTAATGGCTGTATGGTATCTCCTATGCCTCTCTGAAAGGGACTTGTGGGCTTGAGTCTTGGTTAAGATAAGACAATAAGACATCTATGTGTTCCTTGCATGAAATATCAGACTAATCTGAAAACTACGAAAATAAAGCCAAACTAGCTGAAGTTGAGCCTACTGGGAATTGGGTCATCATCACTAGATGAGCTGACAGCCTGACATCAAGCAGTTGCTGTAATTCTTGTGAAAGTTTCTTATGAGGTGATTGATAACGCAACAGTGGTTGCTAATTGAAGTTCAGGTTATTGGTAACCTGAAAGTTCACCATTGCTGAACTTCAAAACCTTTTGCTCCATATCGTGTTCAAATGTAACTTCAAAGGATTGGTTATTCTCCCACACCTTCCATGAGTTCTACCCTTTGGTTGAGATAAGTCCTACTTCGTACTGTCACAAAAAAACTGATTAGCTGCACTTTACACAACAAAAATTGGAACCACCAATGCTGCAGACCGTCGTCATTGCTGTCTGTAATTTATGATGTGGCAATCCTGTGGTTTTCACTTAAGGATATGCAAAGGCTGATTTATGCATACTGTTTCTGCATCAAGACTGCTATCACCTCCACAAACGCCTTCGAGGTTATTGTTGATGAGATTCAGGAAGTGATTTCTCTAACAAAAGAAAGTGGAATTGACATGCCTTCATGCGAATTCTTATAGGCATCCTATTTAGTTTGACGCGATAAAACAACCATGCAAATCCCGTTACAGAACTTATTTGAATTTGTTCATATACGATTTGAGGGTCTTATTATCGGACTTTATTTGCAGCTGATGGAGCGGCGAGGCTATGGCGAAGAGTATATAAACCGTTATAAGATGATGACAAGGTCAGTAAGTTTTCTACTAGTTGTCTCCTTGCCTTGGATGGCTTCCTTACCTTTTACTGGCAAGGTCAGTAAGTTTTCTACTAGTTGTAATGTTCCTTCTCATTACCTACTTTCAGATTTCACCATCAGAGAGTACCGTTGGTCATTCTCGTATGTGGTACTGCATGTGTTGGGAAGTCAACAATTGCTACCCAACTTGCTCAAAGGCTAAACTTGCCAAATGTCTTGCAGGTGATTCTCTATTAACATATTTCTTCAAGGCTCTCTCTCTCTCTCTCTGACACACACACCCAGCCACCCACACACACACACGCCCCACACACCAACACACGCCTGCGCGCAAACGCTTTGTGAATGCTCACTTACGCTGAAATTCTACCAGCTCTGTTTGCATCGTATACTTATGCACTTGATGTTTTGCTTGTTTTGCTCTTTAATGTGCAGACAGATATGGTTTATGAATTGCTACGCACAGCAACTGAGTATGTAACCAAAAATTTACTCCTTCACTTGTACTTATGTTCCGTTTTTACTCTTAGAAATTTTAGGAAATTTATCGTGCATAAAAGTGTGACTTTCTGTCTAGGAATAGGGGTGGTGCATATTCTATGCCTTTTGCCAAGAGCTGATTTTTATGATTGTTTTGATGGTTGATGGCACTTCATTTGGGAAAAAAAAATGTAGTTTCATTGGAAAGGTGCAATAGCTAAATTTTAGACGAGATAATTGCCAGATTTCAAGTGCATACCGTTGAATAACATTTGGTTTGCTTAAGTGATCTGGTTGCAGCTATTCTCAAAATGATCATGTAGTGTTGGCTGAAAACCCCTGTCAGAAGATTTCTTTAGTGACGATTATTGGTTCTTTCCGTATTGCTATGTGACTTGTCCATTTCAAGGCATATACATGTCCAAAAAATCTTTTGAATTAGCATAGGTGAGAATTGTTGAAGCATCCAACTCAAAACCAATTGGCAATGAGTGGAGAGGCCTCCGAGGCTCATATACTAGCTTTGGAGGTGATAATTATTAACCAATGTGGGACAAACTCTTGCACTCCTCCACTTGTGCAACCCCTGACCTGCACGTGGAGAGGTAAACAACGGATCCACAACATTGGGATCATAACGAAACATGGTGCACTTATGACACAAACAACGGGGCAATAACCAAGAGTCTTGTCCAAAATCCTAGCTCCGATACCATGTTAGAGCATCCAACTCAAAACCAATTGGCAATCAGTGGAGAGGCCTCCCAGGCTCGTATGCTAGCTTTGGAGGTTATAATTATTAACCAATGTGGGACAAACTCTCACAAGAATATCTTGCATGTGGTGTAGTTGGTAGGGGGATGATAAAATTTCCTGTAGTCATATGTATGGACTTCGCTTTTCTTTGATCTTTCAGTGTTGTTTCTTGTCTAACTTTTGATATTTTTATTGGGTTAGTTTCCTTAGTATGAAGTGGATACTTTTACATCTCTACTGTTGAAAGGATAAGATGGATACTTTTACTTATAAAGGTCGTTTCTTTTTCTTGTGGGAATATCATTTATATAAGGTGTGGGATGTACAGTAGAATTATCTTATTCAATGCGTTCTTATTCCAATGCACCAAACCAGCAAGCTTATGCTTCTTTTTATCTCATATTCAGTGCCCCACTGGCATCTTCCCCTGTATGGGCACGAGATTTCAGCTCTTCTGAGGAGCTAATTACTGAATTTTGTAGAGAATGCAGAGTAGTTCGAAAAGGTAATCAAGTTCTACATAATGTGGATTCTTTTATATATTGAAGTTGTATGTAATGAAATGTTATCTGCATCATTAACTTGCTTTTCGTTCTAGGCTTGGCTGGTGATCTGAAGAAGGCAATGAAAGATGGAAAACCAATTATTATTGAGGTACACATTTAATTCTAAATCTTTCTCGCTGACTTAAATATTCGTTCTCAATAATCAGTTTTTCTTCAACTTATTTGATGAACAACCAAATAATCTTGTGAGAAGAAGAAAGCTAAGACGTAAAACTTCCAAAGAAGTAGAACATGATCATTGGTTCATACAAGCACTTCTTTCTGATGGCATGTTAGACAAGGAAGTAAAGCCACAGTTGACGATTGAAGTGAAAAGTTGTACAGTTCTGTGAAATACTTTACAAGTTAGTACTTCATCCTTTTTTTCCCCAACATAAAAGTTTCACCAAAAAAAAAAAAAAAAAAGGAGGTTAACTTTGTTAAGGTGACAAGCATCAAATAGTTCACACTGTTTAATATAGTCTGAGTTATTAAAAAATGTCCATTTATCGACTCTATCACAAACATTCCCCAACACTTCA
The DNA here is from genome assembly GCA_016920895.1 of Vaccinium myrtillus. Taxonomy (NCBI): domain Eukaryota; kingdom Viridiplantae; phylum Streptophyta; class Magnoliopsida; order Ericales; family Ericaceae; genus Vaccinium; species Vaccinium myrtillus. The sequence goes on from CM029279.1 coordinate 32,535,008, forward strand.
AAGGATAACATTGTTAAATTCATAAGTTTGAGTATTTCGAGCTTTGAAATTGGACAATCAGTACGAATATCCCGAAATGGGATGCTGAATTAAAAGCGGGTCAGATGGGATTGTGCAGTGTCACGGTTGGTTTCCTTTCCCTTCATGGAATTAAACAAGTATTTAAGACTACACATATCTCTGTTTATGTGTGCAAAGAGAGATCTTTCTTATGGATTGTGGACAAACACCTCAGAAAGTAGTGATGGTCCTGAAAGAGATGGAGGACGGCACTACATAATAATAAAAATGAAGCAACCCAAATCGCGACCTGCCCAATGTAGAGATTATAAGGTCAAGGCTGCCAACATAAATGTCACAACTTGAGGATATTGATGAATTTAAGGGGCTTGGGTTTTTCTTTATTCTAGAGTGCAAATATTTTATTAGTTTCTTTATGAGGCTCGCTAATATTTTTCCCCCTCTAAACTTAAAAAACAGTAATAGATAACAAAGAATTGTAAAATGTTTATGATACTTGTACCTGTAGAAAGATATTGTTTTGCTGAACTTCATTTCCAACTTTAGTTCAAGCTCTCCTCCCAAGCTTGTCGTGCATAGAAAATATCCCATGCCGAGTCCTAGAGGCTGGCTTCTGCAGGATCTACAAGTCACGGGCTAATGCCCAGCCCTACTACAGGGAGAGAGGATTTGGTTTTCTCCAAGAGGGGAAATAAAGCAGTTGAGCATATTTCGGCAGAAGATACATGAGTTATCAATCCTAAAAGAAACAAAGTTGGAACAAGATAGTGTCTCCAAGGCAGACCCAAAAAAAGGGTAAAGTCGCTAAAAAAAAAAAAAAAAAAAAAAAAAAAAAAAAAAAAAAAGAGAAGAAGGGTTTGAAAACACCAGTTGCCACAATAAACCAGGTGGAAGAAATTTGTGTGTAATGCATTATGAGCAGCCTACTCTCTCTCTCTCTCTCTCTCTCTCTCTCTCTCTCTCTCTCTCTCTCTCTCTCTCTCTCTATTTGGGTGTTCATAAGTAATAGGAAACATTTGGTAGGCATTACTAGAATCTTGTGTGCCACTGTGTTTCAGTTCATCGTTTCGTTGATTCCCATTGTTTGTTTATGACCATGGCAGGGTATCCATTTGGATCCAAGTATATACCTCATGGATGATGAGAATAAATTACCAACTGACATATCTCCAAAAGTTGAAGAACCAAATTCCTTGACATCAGATGAAAAGAATGTCATGGAAACAGAAAGTAACCCTTCCGTTGATTCTGCAAATCATAGCGAGAATAGGAACGGATCTCCTCAGAATGCAAGGTCAGTGGAGAGAATTCATGCTGATCTGTTGAACAGGGTTTCTGATCATCTAGAATCGATTGACATTGCTGCAAGTGATTCTGCCGATAGAGGTTTGCTCTTCATCTCTATTTTCAGACTGCATTTAATTCTCTTTTTAGACTTTAGGTCTCCTGTAAGATGTTCTTGTCGGTTATAACATTTTTGCTATCTTTGACAAGAAATGACCTGAGCAACTTCTTCGATTAAATTCTCAAGTTTTCTGGTCATGTAGGTGAAACACCTAAAGACCCAGAGGCAGGAAATCCCCCTGCTAAGAAGGAAAAGTCTGGTGCTGAACCTATAATTATACCAATAGTTCTAAAGATGGCTGAATTTGACCATGAGGTAAGACCAGATTTCTTTTTTCTCTGCTAATGTTTTTGTATCGTCAAAAGCAGCTGAGAAGGTGACCTCTGTTGTTTTCATTTGCATTTGGTTAGTGTGAGCATCCTTCCTTTATTGGTCACCTTGTATATTTTTTAGTTTTTATTGTAGCACAAATATGATTGTAGGAAAGAATGAGACAGAATGATTTCAGAGAAGAGAGGCATAACTGACTTGGATTAGCATTCCAACTCTTGATATCATTAGAAATACATAATAAAATCATTTTCAATTGACGTTCAAGATATGTCAGTAGTGTGGAATATATGATAGAACTACTTTGAGGGTAAGCTTAATCATATTGCCAATAAACTGGGTAGTGTCTGTGTCACATTGGATATATTTGAACTTTGCATTTTCTGGGCAGTAGCTTGTCGTAACTTATGCTTCATTTGGTTGGGTGACTCACCTTTTATTCCTTCCTAAAGGGGTACAATTGGTCGAACCAGTTGAAACAGAAGTATTTTGGTTTTCTTGCAAATGGTAGGGACTGAAAGGGGTGGTAATGTGGTTGTTTGGGGAGAGTGAGCACAAATCTAACTTGTTTTTTAATGAACTTTCTGTATTGTTTCCACATGTGGATATCCTTCAGATCTCATGCTGGCAGATGGTGACTCCATTTTTTCCTTGTTATTCATTTTATCTCTCATCAAATAAATCCTCACATATGTGTTTTAGTTCATAACCTGATATCCTTGACTTTCCCATTTGTTACAGATAGTTCCTCTTATGTGCAGGCATTACTCGATGAGTGGATATCTACGCGAACATTTAGTGATAAATGTCTAATTCAGGTATTGGAAATTTCAGACTTGTTATTGTATTGTAGAACAGTCCACTCGTGGACTGCGCTGTAATATGTATGTATCTATATGCTTATTGTTGAGATTTTAGCTTTTCTACCTCTGATATACTTCATGATTGGCCATTTGGCCTTTAAGTTATCGTGTTTATTTTCCTTTTTCAATGGTTGCAGAATGTGTGATGGAAAAAACCGTACTTGAAACAAAGGTTGGTCCTTTGTGTGTCTTGTTAAGCACATCAAATCATCCGTAATCCACATTCGAATTGAAGTGTTATTTGTTATTACTTCCTGTGCCCACCAACTCCCAGCAAGTTCTTATTGGCAATATGTAATTACGTAGTCCAGTTTTTGCTGGTTCTGTTTTTTAGCACGAGAACCAGGAATGGCCTGTTTTCACGGATCAGTTGGGCTTTGTGGCTAATTACACATAACCGTTTTGCTGCACACACCCATTTTTTTGGACACTGAAAAGTGTGCCTCCAGTTGGTATTGTCTTGCTTGTTGGACTTGGCTACTATTACTTCCCGATATTTCTAAACTGCAAATTCCAGGTTCTGCTAGTTCTCATTAGGGATAGGATAGTATGTTTATATCAGATACAGTCTTTGTTTACTTTTTTCTTTCTTGGCGGTTCTTTCGACCTTGCTGGTTAGTTTGACCTGTCCCTGCCTTTATTACAAAAATTTTAAGCTGCAATTCTTGACTACTATGATTTTGTAATTTTCTGACCCTTTTCTGGTCCATTTTTGTCTTTTTGTTTTTCCTGTCAGGATAAAGATAAGCTTATAAGCAACTTAAAGACGATTCAGAATTATCTTTGCTCTTTCAAGTCACAGGTATGCTCATCGTTATTAGTAAATGATATCTGTGAAGTAAAAGTATTATAGTTATGCAATGATGATGTTAGATAGCTTGATATACATTGTTGGGCCCATTTCCTAACCGCTTAAACTTTTGGGAGAGTTGGTAACTTAACATGGTATCAGAGCTCTGTTGCGAGAGGTCTTGGGTTCAAGTCTCTCTGGTTCCATTTGTTCTCCGTTTGCAATCTATTTCTCCCATTTGTATTCTGTTCTGCTCTATCTCTGAAAATTTGCATCTCCACGTGCAAGATAGAGTGGCAAGTGAGGGAGGGTGTTAGATAGCTTGATATATTTTGGCGGGCCCATTTCCTAACAGCTTAAGCTTTTGGGTAGGGATGGCAATGAGTCGGTTCGGTTCGGGTATTGCCATATCCGAACTCATTACCCGAAACTAGATGGGTACCCAGAACTGAACCGAAACCCGAACGGGTAGGGGAAATTGAAACCATAACTAAACCAATTGGGGCGCGGTTCGGTTCGGGTACTCCCCGTTAAATTAGAAAACAAAACAAAAACGAAATAATTATGAATGAAATTCAAATATGAAAATCAGTTAAACTGGAAATGCCATAGATTCGACAATTAAAAAGGTATGCAGATATGCATCTAGATATTTTAAATGCAAAACTAATATACATCTAAGTAGAAATTCAATACATTGAAGCTATACACAGGCTAAACTTCTACACATGAAGGGTAATTTTGTAATTACACATCCGGTTCGGTTCGATTCGGGAACGGTTCGGTTATTAGCTCAAACCAGAACCGAACCAAACCCGTTCGGTTATCTCATATTCCCATACCATACCTGCACCCACGGGGAATATTTCGGTTATGGTTTGGGGAAAAAAACTGGTTATAGTTCGGGTACCCATCAATTCGGTCGAGATTGCCATCCCTACTTTTGGGAGAGTTGGTAACTTGGTAACTTAACAAATGAATATGCTAGGGGCACTTTGCAATTAACAGTCTAGTAGCTTTCATTTTAAGAAATCTGTATAACTAGGCATTACATATCTTTATCTTTACATATAGGCTGCCAACCGGAGTAATCGAGATTCGAGAGAATCTTAGATTCTATCAACATAGAAGGATACTATTGACTATTGAGCATAGTTGCGGTGCTTTTATTTCTTTTATTTTTTTTTTTTTTGGTAGTTTAATGGAATTTCAATCACTTGAAAGTTTAAGGAGCATTGCTGTAAGCAAACCATTGGACGAATGGCCATTGTAGGTCGTTTTCTTTCCACTGCATTTGAGGGACCATATACATGCAAGCGCGGGTGTTTGTTTGAGTGGAAGAAACTAGAGTAAGAAACCCAATAGAAGATTGCTGTCTAGTTCTAAGATAGCTGTTGTTGATAAGACGAGGTTTGGCTTCAATTGTCTCCATCTGCAAACCCCAACACCTCCCCAAACCTTAGATGTGATCCTTCTACCTTCTCTTCTGCAAATACTGCGAGTAAAGTATGAAGGTGTTAGATTAGTCTGAAATATCTCTCGTCATCATTTACTTCTTGGTAGCATGAATATGTCTTCCCAAACCTTAGATGTGATCCTTGTTTCATGAGTGTTGGATGAATGGATTTGAACCAAGGAAAAGCGAATAGAACTCCATGCATCCATTTGCACAACATCGAACTATTTTGCTTGGAAGTTTAGGATCACATTCTCTTAATCACGATATGCTTTACATAAATGGGATTAAAAATAACTACCCAACAAAAGTAACCATTCCTACCACAATGAATAATAGAAGTTCCCTCCGAATTTGAAGAGTATTAATGAACAATGGGAATTTGGTCCACCTAGATAGGAAAATTCACACCACTTTGCTTTCAAAGACAACTTTATGGGGAATCAGTGCCATTGATCAATTGGTAAGTGTCCGGGTGGTCTCTCCACTCATTGCCAATTGGTTTTGAGTTGGATGCTTTAACATGCTATTAGAGCTAGACTTTCGGAGGATTTTGGACAAGTCTCTCTTGATTGTTTGCCCCATTGTTTGTGCCTTAAGTGCACCTTGTTTCCTTGTTCATTGTGATCTCTATGTTATGAATCCCTGGATTACCTATCCACGTGCGGGGGAGTGTCAAAGCTTGTCCCCAATTGATTAATCACAATCTCGAAAACTAGTATGTGCCTGGGCGGCCTCTCCACTCATTGCCAATTGATTTTGAGTTGGATGCTTTAACAACCTTGACCCTCCACTTTCTATTGATACAGTGTAAGGATTTTGCATCATAAATACTGCTTCTGTGAAACCCAAACTTGCAATGGTTCTTAGCTTGACTGTTGCATTTGGTGAAGGATGTTACGAAATATCACTTATCCTTTTCCTTATAGCTATTCATTATATTTGGTTTTGTGTTTTTCACTTTTATGAACAGGGTCTAACAGTCGTCAACATATCAGCGACTACATTCCCACAAACACTGGATTGGCTACATAGTTATCTACTTCAGGTATGTTTGTCTTCTAGGTACCGTTCTATTGGAATGCTCAATTTCAGGCTTGGTATATACTTCCTTCTTTCCTCTTTGATGAGCAACAAGAAGAAATTTATTGAAAAAAGAAATGAAACAGGTAGTACATGGAAAAATAGGAAGTCTACCAACGGGAATAAGAAGTTGTCCTTAAAGAACGCTACATTTATGTTCATAAGCAATAATTTGAAGCGAAAGTGGTTTGGAAGTGAAGTCTTACAACAGTTTTGTAGTTTTTTTCGGTCAGCTTCTTCTTCACTCGGTGTAACTATATGAGATATGGATGGTTTTTAGTTTACTGGAACACTAGGAACTCTCATATATGATAAAGCAATATTTTATTGAAGGCGTCTTTGCACTCGTTTGTTTACCTTTGTGCTTATACATTGCAGTAACTAAGTGTCCGTTTGTTAAACATATCTTATTTGTTTATTTTGTGTCTTGAATCTAGACATGATATCTATTAGTATTCAGAAAACCGCTGCAAAAATTTTGTCAGGAAAGCTAACATAGTGAGAAATTCAAAGGTTTCTATGAAGTAATTTTTTGACACTTCCAATTTGGACCTTCGGGATGGTTTAATCTATCTTGTTTTTAATGTTTTCAAGAATGGTAAACTGTTCAAATGTCACAATTTCCTTCTCAGATATTTATAAATGGGAACCACCCTGATGTTTCCGTGTGGCTTTTTTTTAAAGCATATTTATAATGATCTGGTTATTTGGTACCTCCACTATTTTTTTGGTGGGCAGTGGCTTATCCTATTGTTCTGAAAGCTGTTTTGTATTTGCTTTCTCTGTTAGTGTATTGAGCAAGGTATACCATCCGATTTTAGTGGAAGCGGTAGGCAGCCAGCTGAGAACTAAGATTACATGCTAATGTTACAGGTATGAAAAGGACTCTAAACTGCAATTAGTTTCTCCTGCTCCAGATGTAGCCGTATAAACCTTGCATGCTTAAATAAGAGACTCAGAGAACAAGCCGGAAGTCAGTAAGACGTTAAAATGAGTAAATCATAATTGGGCGCGAACCACAGCCAGCACTTTTATCCGTCTACCTGTTTCCTTTTGTTGGAATGCAAGACAAGCAGAATATCAAATTTTTTACTACCACCTTAACCTGCAGTTATGAAATTTTGCAATCTGACCTAATTTTTGCCCGACATAGCCCAGTTGGTCAAAAACTAGTTGCCCGTTTAATGTTCTTTTCCTGGTTTCGATTGGTGGTAACAATTGATATACTTCCCGTTTTTAGTTCCTCAGAATTACGTATCTTGATTGGATGAGGAAATGACGACGTAGCAACTAAAGATCCTGGACGCTGATGGTATTAACCGCCAAGAAAAGTGCTTCGAAAGTATTTATACTGGAGGATAGGCTGGAAGCAGGAGGTAAGCCTTTTGCTAATGCGAAGGGTCGCCGTTGCCCCAACGTTCTGGAAGTATGTAGATGGGACAGATCACGTGGTATACGAACAGGTTACCAACTTACCATCGTAAGAAGATTGAAGGTTTGTGGAAGATAAGTCAGACTGATCAAGCAATGGTATGAACTGGATGAATTGTATTTGGATATAGAATTTGAGTGAAGAAAATAGAAAAGTTGAAGGATCTAACTGCTGTGAACTTACTTTTTCGAATTCTTTCTCTCTTTTCGTTTTATCTATATATTCTTGAGCCAAATACAACCTAAGGGTGCGTCGGAAATTACCCAATTTTCGTTTGAAATGCTCCGATACTTAAATGTCACGATTTCAGTCAAATTATACTGCACGTGTGTAAGACAACGGGATGACAGTTTACTCTCAACTCCGGCAATCAATTTCGTTCTTTTTGTAATAATGGAAAATCTCATTTAACTGGATTCTGTTGCCGGACTCTCCAAACTGATACTGCAACATATCACGGCGGCAGAATTTCTAAGTCAACTATGCGATCAGGTGTTTGTTAAAATGCCTGAGTCGTGAACAAACAAGCAAATATACCAGGTTAAAACAATAACGAAAGTATTAAATCCAAATCATTAAGGTAAAAGTCCAAGATGTGTCCAAAAGGGGCCAAAAATTCCCTGCAATTAAACGCCAATTCCATCTGCTGTCTGAACAACATACACCACATTGTCATAGACTACGCCTGCAAGCGCGGCCCCGATCAAGGGTCCGATCCAGTAGACTGCTTGGTTCTTGAATCTCCCACCAATGAGAGCAGACCCAAATGAATAAGCCGGGTTCATTGACCCACCCGTAAATGGCCCGCTTGCCAGTACATTGGCTCCTGAAACCAACCCGATTACCAAGGGCCCAATGGCTCCCAATGGACCACGTCGCGGGTCCCTGGCTGCGTAGAATGTGTACACCAACATGAATGTCATCAGCCCTTCTAATATGGATGCTCCGAACCCGGTCATTTCTTGCTGAATTCCATGGGTGGGTATATGCTGCAAGGGCAAAATTCTCATGTTAGAAATGTCAATTGAAACAAAAATATAGATATTTGCAAATTTAATTCATTTTCATTTTCTTTTTCCCCATGGCTTGTTTGGATCACGGATTCGTGCTATAATCTGTCGATGATCTGGAAATAATCGAATAATCATACGGACCAATTCACTTCTCTATCGTCTGTTTTTTCTTCTGTCTCCTTTTTTTTTCCTTCCCTGAATCTCCTAAAATTCAAGTCAAAAGGAAAAAAATTTATTGTTTTTATTTTCTTCTCATCATTCCATTTTTCATCGGCAAGTCCTTTCACTAATCCATAACCCAAACAAGGCCTAAAAAGTAGCTTTGATTTCCATACCTGTGAGACTGTGGTGACTTTGAAGAGAAGGCAAGCCATAACAGAGGCAAGCAACTGTGAAATCCAGTAGAAGATAGCCATGGGGACGCTAATGTGACCACCCACCGCCATCCCAAACGTGACAGCCGGGTTGACGTGGCCGCCGGAGACATTGGCGGCGATGTAAACCGCCACTGACAGTGCAAACGCATTTGCTATTGCAACTGCTACTAATGCAGATGGTTCTGTTGTAGCATCCGGCATCATTTTCTCTGCAAATTGAACACCCCACATAACATGGGACCCAAAAACAGAAAAAACCAAAAAAAAAAAAAAAAAAAAATCAGTATTATTAAACAAACAATAGTATGATCACAAAAAAATAGCAGTAGCAGTGTCCAGGAAAACTCTCTCCGAAAATGTCCGGAAAAGAGAAACGAAGGGTCCAGATTCACAATCATGGAAATCTAGACCCTTCATTTATCTTTTTTGGACCTTTTCGGGAAAAGTTTTCCAGAATCCTAACATTTTTATATCAAATGATGTGACTGAGTTGTAGGCCTGTAAAATGAATAATACAATCGAGATGCCTTTGTCAAGTGCAAGATTAGTACCACCACAAATTTTGGCGAAACTGAAATTTTCGCATTCAAAATTGATGAGATTGGATAGTAACCCATGAATGGATAAGTAAAAATTTGTTTGTAAAAAATACGAAATTCGGGAAACACACTCACTCGAGGCCATGGCAGAGCCAACTGCGGCGAAAACGAAGAGGAATGTAGAGATGAACTCTGCAAGGTATGCCCTTAGAGCGTCGGGCTTTATCGCGTGCTCCAAACGGGACGTTAATGACGCCATTTCCGAAGAAGACTCGAGTTTGGACGATTTTTCATCGAGAGAGAGAGACTGCGTGTTTTTATATGCAGAGTATGAAACAGAGGGATGCAACGTTTCAAGGAGCGAGGCTTGGGATTTCAAAGCCTAACCGTCAATGACGTGGCTGCTTTTGGTTGGTTGGTTTTGGCGCCTTTTTGAATTAGCTTTTCCAATCGTCCATTTTGGGCCCTTTCCTCTTTGGGCAAAGCCCAATGGCGCCTCTCTTTCTTTGAAATTTTAATCTTGAGGTTTGGTGGCTTATGGTTTGTCCTTGTGGGCTCTCGGTTTTGTTTGGGCCTTTCTTTTGTTCTTTTGGTTTTAAGTTGTTTTGGTAGTAGGTTGTTAGGTGTTCTAGCGGTTGTGAGGCTTTGGTTCTTGTTGTAGGGCTTGATTGACTCCTTACCTTCCTTTGGGTTTGGTTCAATTAAAAAAACTCCGTTCCATTTTGTTTGTTGATTCAAATAAAATTTTCAATTGTTTATCTATTTTTCTATAATATTTTTATGATTTTGAAAACTTTCACCATGTTTGGATTGGTTTTTCAAAATCCAAACCTCCCAACAAATTTTAGTTTTTGTTGTATTTGACTCTATGTCTTTTTTGGGTTTTTTAAAAAAACTCATTTTTTGATTTATTTTCACAATTTAAGATCTTTTTCTAACAAAAGTTTGAAACAATTTTCAATTATTTATATATTTCAATCTACAATGTTTTTATGATTTTGAAAACTTTGTATCTTATAACTAATACAATGTAAAGAATTATTAAACAAGATCCATATCTTGCTAATATTTTAAAAAAATTGCATACTTTTTTTCATATTACAAGAAATAAGCGATTGACCAATGACATGATCTTCGGAAATTGACGAAGAAAACGGGACGGAGAGAGTAGTATTCTTTTCCTTTTGACACTTCTATTTTATTCCGCTTTTAGGGTGTAAATTCTAACATTATCATCTTATTTTTCAATTTGTTAGTATTTTTTTAGTGAACTCAAAAAAATCTCTCCATTCCACCAGTAGCATTTTATTACAACTCCATCGATCCCTCGGTTAATTTGCTATATATTGTGAAAAATAGAACCGGTTGCAATATCAAAAACTTTTCCCAAGCTTCGATTATACTCACATGCCACGGTTGCAATACCATTACTCTCTTTTAGGGGTGTTCATGGATCGGTTTCGATCCGATTCGCCGTGACGGATTGTCATTTTTAAGATTCACATGGTGTATGGACATACGGATGGGTCGGTTCGGTACGGATTGAACAGTTCGGGTGATTTGGCGGATCAAAAAAGGATTACTAGGAGGATTGGGCGGATCGAACCGAACCGTATTCGTCAAAATAAAAATATTAGGATCCCTATCCATCCGTAATGTAGTAGGGGGAATATTCCCCTTAAAACATGGAGCCATGTTTCAAGGAAACTTGGGGTCCAAGGTCTAGTGTAGCTAGGCCTAGTTTGTGTAGAATGTGCCCAAATGCATGTATTGTGTGGGTAAATTCTAACATTCCTCAATAAAATTTTCAATTTGTAAGTATTTTTTGGACAAAACTCAAAAAACTTCCATTCAAACCTCCATCTTTATTGCAAGTCCATCATCCATTTACTTTGCATGTGAAAAAGAGAACTTGCTCACATGCATGCACACACACACTTTTCCCTCTCTCTCTCTCTCTCTCCTCTTGCTCTCTCTCTCTACTCTCTCCTCTTTCTCTCCTCCCGTCTCTCTCTCTCTCTCTCTCTTCTCTTCGGGTGACTTGGCCAACATACCAAGTTCCAATGAGAGAGGTGACTAGACCATGGCGTACTTAAGGTAGTTGGATGAAGTAAAGACGGTGGTTTGGGGAATTTCGGAAGCGGCCTCCGGGTGTTACGGTAGTGTAATGGATGTGTTACTCGGTCTCGTACGATAGTATGCGCGGCTAGAATTTCGTTATTTGAATTAAAAGGATTAATTAATAATTTAATAGAAAAATATTCCGATTAATAGGAAAATAAAATAAATTATCGAATTATTAAATGAAAATTTTAAATTATCGAATTAAAAGGATTAATTAATAATTTAATAGAAATTTTTATATACAAAATTTGACTTCACGAAATATAGTCAGATAAAAATACTTTCAAATCCAAAAAGAATACCCTTTATATATAATAGTACATGGAAGGAGTGTAAATATTCATCAATAAAAAAAGAAAGAAGTAATAATGCTTAAAAAAAGAAAGTGAAAAAATCAATTAGATTAATTCAATCTGTATGATAAAAACGAAAATGGGAACGGATGTGTTTTCCGTGCACCGATCAAAAATTTGAATGTTAAAAAAAGGATTAATTAATAATTTAATAGAAAAATATTCCGATTAATAGGAAAATAAAATAAATTATCGAATTATTAAACGAAAATTTTAAATTATCGAATTAAAAGGATTAATTAATAATTTAATAGAAATTTTTATATACAAAATTTGACTTCACGAAATATAGTCAGATAAAAATACTTTCAAATCCAAAAAGAATACCCTTTATATATAATAGTACATGGAAGGAGTGTAAATATTCATCAATAAAAAAAGAAAGAAGTAATAATGCTTAAAAAAAGAAAGTGAAAAAATCAATTAGATTAATTCAATCTGTATGATAAAACTACACATGTTCACTGTAAAATGCCACAATCATCTGCTATTTGTTAGTACATTCACCGTTTCATTCTACTTTCACACTACAATCCGGTCGCGTTCAATTTGGGTTTTTTGCATGTTAGCAAACCGAAGGAGAATTTTAGTGACATTACATTTTTTTGTTTTTTTGGTACTTCGGAAAATATATTAGAACTTAAACAAGAGATTCAGGCTGCATCATAGGTGCAGAGAGTCGATTAAAGGAACTAGAACCCATAGCAACTAAACAAATCGCCATAAACATAAACCTAGGAAGAAACATAGTAAAAGCTGTAGATGTAAACATAGAAGTTAGTCCAAGATTTGAAGGAGGTTAAGGTTATCCCTTATCTCCACTGGTGGCGAGCTTGATACCACCAAGTCTTGCTCCTGTTCTGCTCCCAGGTGCGCTAGGAAGTTTGCACAAGCGTTTGCTCCACGATAGATGTGTGAAAGAGTGCTTCCTGTGCGGTTTAGGAGATACTTGCCATCATGCAAGATGTTGCTTTGAGGATGATTTGCGCTTGGACCTTCATTGAAAAGAATAACCGTGGTTTGAGAATCTGATTCTATCTGCACTATGGGCCACGCCATTGCCGCTCCACTTCACAAACATCGTATCTGCTCCTGGAAATCCAGCTAAAAGGCGAAGAATATCTGTCTCTGAATCAACCGAATGAGTTGTTGGGAGTCACCTTCAAGTATAGTATTGTCTTCACATATTTTCAAACTTAGAACACTGCCTGTCCCATTTGCCGTTGTTGCATGCATTTTGTTTGAAAGCCTCTACCAGTACCAGTGTTCTTCATAATCCTGCGGTATTCGACGCCCCTAGCATCCTCATTCATTTGTCGAGTAACCCAGTAAGGAGCGGCCTTATAAACGACGTAGCCATTAGAAACCACACCAAAATTCGCAAGAACGTCCGCACATGCATTGGCTTCCCGATAGACATGCTTGAGGCTCGCCACCCTAAGTTGTGCCATCAACTGCCTGCAATCGAGTACGATATTCCACAAGTCGCGAGGAATATCGCGATTTCCGGTGACGAGCTGTATCGCGGCTTTCGCATCCATCTCCACCTCCAAATTCGTTATATTCAAATCCCGAGCGAGTCGTAAACCGCTCCTTAGCCCCCACAGTTCCGCTTCTAAACTAGATTGTATCCCGATACTCTGGCAGAAACCACCCACCCATTCACCCTTGTGATCCCGAATCAGACCCCCGACCCCGGCTTTACCCGGATTACCCTTGGACGCGCCGTCAGTGTTGAGTTTAAATCTGCCTTCGCTTGGAGCCTTCCACCCAACGCTCAAAACCAAACCGACACTAGCGCCTCCACCCCAAATCACACCACCACCGTCGCTATAGTTGGCGTTTCCGTATCCAAGACGGAGACGCCGAGCATCTATACTACTAAACGCCGCCGTTACTCACTTCTTCTTCTTCTTCTTTTTTTTTAACTAGCGAAAGAAAGGATACAAAAATAAAAATGAACTAGATTACGGAGGCATCACAACGAGAAGGAAAACATCCATACCGCTTGAAGTTTCAACACTCGTAGTTTTGGCTGGCTGTTAAGGTAGGGTTTTTTGTTGGCTGCTGATGTTGTTTGGTGGAGAATAAAAGAAGGCTAACAAGGAGTATTTATGAAGCAAGAATAGGAAATTGGTAAGTATGAATTTCAAGTGCGAATAGGAAAGTGGTAAATGGATTTCAAGTGCGAATAGGAAAGTGGTAAATGAATTTCAAGTGCGAATAGGAAAGTGGCTGTTTTTTTATGCTGAGGCAAAAGATTTGCATGCCACGGTTTCCTCTTTCGCAATGAGAAATTAATTCTTTTAACTGATCAAATGATCCAATGCATTTGGAAGTTATCCATGTGGTGAGCTAAATGACTATTTGAGATTTGTTTTGGCAAATTAATTGATTCAGATTTTTTTTTTCTTATTCATTTTTTTTTGCGTTTGTTAATTAGTTTTGATCAATTTTTTGTGGATTATTGGTTCATCTAGACGAGACGAATCTAAAATGTTAATATGTTAGAAATTGATTTTTTTTTTTTGATAAAAACAAAAATAGTGGATTATTGGACATTTTTTTTTGTCTTTATTCCAAAAAAATATTTCTGAGCATAATTTTTTCTTTTTAAACTCGCATTGAAACAAATCAATAATCCACCAAAAAAATTGACTCAAAACCAATAAATGTGAAAAAATAATTAAATAAAGACAAAAATAATCTAAACAAATTATTTAGCCAAACCACCCCACAATTGGCTCACACTAACGATTCATGATTTTTTTATGTTTGTTTTAAAAAGAAAATAGTGATTGTTGTAATTGGCGTGATTAATTTTCCGATACCCCCAAATCTTTATTGCCTTCACTTCCACGTCAAGGCTTTTTATATATATATATATATAATTGAGTCAAATTACTTTTTTATTTGTCTCTATTAAAAACAATTCGTATTTGTTAGTTTTGGGTTATTTTTTATTGTAAATTATTAATTTGTCCTAACAAGCGCAATCTAAAAAGAAAAAAATTGTCAACTGAACTATTTTTTTTTTTTTTGAACAAAGACAAAAATAATTTAAAACAGAAAGAGTTTTTGGATTATTTTTGTTTTTAGTGAACTTTTTTTTAAAAAAATTCTCAATTTTTTTTTCACTTTTTATATTTCTCCCGTCGAGATGAACTAGTAATACACCTAATCGACTAAAAACTATAAAATATGAAAATAAATCTGAATAAGGACATACTCAATTATTGCATTGGGGGCTTATGAAAAAAAATCTGTAAAACAGGGAGCTTGTGTTTATTATTATTATTTTTTTTTTTGGATGTCGAAAGACGTACTCCAGTTTTGAGGATTTAAGTGGTGTACCTTTTGCATGCTCACAACGAAATAATTTTTGGGCTGCCCTAAAAATCTATAGGGCGGCAGTGCACTACCAGATCTCCCAATCCCAGTTATTCAGCCAAAACATCCCTAGAACAAAATCACAACCGTTGATAGCATATGTCTTGGGTAGTGATTTATGCACTTCTTTTGTATCATTCACACTCCTTTTTGTTTTTATTCTCCTGAAATTCTCATTTTACCCTTTTAATTTTTCACACATCAAAAAATAATGTACTAAATTTACATCAATAAAAACAAAAAGAGGAGCGTGGATGGTAAAAAGGGAGACTAAAAATTAATTCACAAGGATTACAAATGAATTTCATCATGCCAACCTCATCAAAATCAAGACCTAAAACAAGAAAACTATTGTGGGACTCCAAATCGAACCTACACAGCCTTCATTTTGTTGGGCTCGTTGTAACCATGCGATCGAGATGCATTTGTAAAGTCATACTATTAGTTCAAATATTCTGATCAGAACTCGTGCTCTAATGATTTGGCTACCAGTCGAGACGTTTTTCAGCGACATTGAGACCGGCAAGCCGATCAATAATTGGACCCAGGGAGGCCCTTGAACCCCATTCCAACCGACCTATTGACCAGGAATTCATAGAAGCGGTGTTTTCGCAAAGGTATGTATTGTAATATTGTTGGCTGGTGTTTAGAAACTCCCTGCAAGATACAAGTTGATAACTATAGAGATAGACGGGGTGCGGGTACGAGATTAACGGGCTTGACACCAGTTTATAACAGTGCCAGTATGCACATAGTCTCAAAAGAAAACCTTAAGAATGGTATATTCATCACTGTGTGAGGAAAAAAGAAAAGAAAAGAAAAAACTCCCAGAAGATGGAGTCAATGGCCGAGTTACATATGAGTAAAACACGAACAATCGCACACCCGACTAAAAGTAGGACGTTTTTTTCTTACTAACTTTATATGTGAGGGATGGTGGATCTACAAGGGTTGCATCTCCAAAGTGGTGTGATCAACGCTTTTTGCAGAGGACGGTGCAGCAGTATCATGGCTTTCCCCCGCAGAACTCATCTCTTGAACAGGCGGAGGGTTGACTATGGTCATGGGCGTAGCGAAATCATCTGACAGGCGTCCCTTCATCTCCCTGTGCTCTTGGCACAAGGCACACCAGTGCATGCAGCAGTGCACCGCGCATGGATCGCACGGCGAGTTCTGCAAGAAAAGCGAAAATGAGCAGAATCAGACTGTTAGCAACGCACTGCGCCCTGATTCTGTCACAGCCTAAATTTACAGCTCAGCTAAAGAGAAGCAAATTAGTTTACTTATGTTCAATAACAAAACTCCCTCGTATGCAAAAACCATGTTAAAGTCGAACTGCTATAAGCCCCCTCAAATAAGAATCAGATCCTAGTTACGGACACCATTACTCGTTACTAGTAAGAAATGAATATCATCAGCACTAAAGGAGAATAATATCCAGAACCCATGGCAATTCGATAGATTTTCAACCGTAGAACACATATCGGCAATCCATTCAATCTATTAATTCGTTAAAAAATGGAAGACACTAAAGTTGATTGCTGAAAATGGAGAACCAAAAGTTCCTGTTCCAACCAACCAATATTACTGCATCCAACAGCTAGACATTGAAATGGAAATGAAGTAAAGTATAAAAGTAACTGTTGATGTGAGAGAGTGAAATGTTCATGCTGTCTTTTATGGTACCAAAAGAATTGAAACTTAAAAGTCTAAAGGATGAAACAAATTGATCATAAAAGAGTGAAGCTGTTTCTGAAAAAAGGGATTTTGTAGTTGTGTTAAGGGAAAAAACTGGTGCATGAAAAACTAGGGTACTACAAAGGAATTAATCTAGGAGCCCGCAGACCATGCATGCGTTAACCGAAAGGCAGCATATGAAAATTGAGAAACTTGAACACATCAAAGGCTCAAGCTTCAAGATTAGGAAGTGAACCCATAGACCAGTAATTTATTAGGGGCAATTTAAAAAATATGTCAGACAATAGAGAGAACCTTGAGATGATACTTCTTCTGCAAAGACTGCCGAAAGAGACCAGTATATATGCCACACATCCACCAGCTAAAAAGCAAACCCTCGCAAATAAGGAATGAAGTCCTCGGGTCAATGCCATGAAATATTGCTGTTGCTGTTGCGAGTGCAATCCCACCTTCAATAAAAATAGCATGACAAACGCATGGTGTAGTCCAAGGAGTATCTTCTCTCAATCTTTCAACATTACGTCCAAACAAAACACACGGGCAGAAAAGACCTGTCCAGCCTGAAGAGACGGAATAACAGAATTTAGGAAAACCAACTATTGAATCACCAAAACACATTCTTAAAGCAGTTCAGATACTTTTACTTGTAATATGGAAGGAACCGAAAATTCAAAGATACCAAGGAAAAACTATTAAATAATCTGCAGTTGACAAGAACTCAATGGTACTAATATTAGTATCACTATCACTATCACTATCACTATCACTATCACTATCACTATCACTATCACTATCACTATCACTATCACTATCACTATCACTCGTGTCATGTACCTGATGCATGAATTCACATTATCATCCAGATAAAATAGTAAGATGAAAGGCTTTCCATGCTAGAATTCTCTTCCAACCACACTCACACTCAAACACGCGCACAGAGAGGGAGGACACCTTTATTGTCCTCTTCCGCATTCATCTATCATTTCTCTAGGGAGAAATCATTGACATCCAGATTCATGACACCCGTCCCCGCCATTAAGGTATGGAAAACATTCATCATTAAGGGGCAATAAACAACAAAGGTCTTGGATTCAAAAACATGGCAAGCTTGAGCTATTAAAACACAAAGAAACAACATAATACATCGGAAGACTTACGACAGCCACGCCTTCAATGAATTTCTCTAAAATGTCACTTAGTCTACTGTGACAACTTGGAAAATGTATTCGTATATCAATACACTGCAGTTTCATGGTATTAAAAATGTACTCCCTCTGTCCCAATTTGTTTGCTCACTACGAATATCCGTGCCATTTTTAAACGTTTATAACTTTTTATTTGTAGTGTTTTAAAGTTTTTGAAAATTTTGTCTTATAGAACTAATTGAGATCAATCAAATAAGATCCATAGTGCATATAAAATACATTATAGATTGAAAACTAAAAGAATTTAAAAAAGACACACATAACCATAGTGAGCAAACAAATTGGGACGGAGGGAGTATGTGTATTTGCATTTATATTGATCTGGGAAAGCATACTCCCCAAATGTACAGGAAAATAGGTTGGCATTCACAAAAGGACAGAGTAGGATTCAGTACGAGAATTTACCCAAAAAAAAAAAAGGATTCAGTACGAGTTCTAGTAATTTAGGAAGAACTGCTGAAGACTAAGTTAGGTTGGCCAACAATTTTGAGAACTTACAACTCTCAGTATCTTCAGTGCAACCAAAGATCCCTGTTGTCCACGGCTCATTTGCAGGAGGCTCAAAGCTTTCAGGTAACACTTGCCCGCATTCATTACATTTGCGACCATGCAACTGCGCAACAAAACGTGATGAAAGCAATTAACAAAATGAAGATGAATCATTTAAAGCTGGAAGACATTGGCTCCGTTTGTTTTGAGTCTTTTGACAACATATTTTCCTCGAACTTTTTTTACCATCTTCTGTTGTTTGGTTAGAACAAAAGAGAACAAATTGTTCTACAAGTAAAATATTTTCCATCATAAGTGGCAAAATTGGTATTTCCTTTTAGGCTCCGTTGGTTTCAATGTAAAATGTTATACAATGAAAAATATTTTCCTTGTAAAATTATTTCGTAAAAAATAACTTTTTCGTTTTTATTTTCTGGTGTTTGGTAGAAAAAAATTTCCTAGAACAGCAATGGCTTCCAAAATTTTGACCCTCACAGTTTCTCCAAAACTAAAGATTGGTGAACATACATATATCTATATAAATATATATACATAAAGTTTGTGGATATGAGAGAGAGAGAGAGAGAGAGCGAGCAGACTGATTCTTTTTTTTATCAGAGGTAGAGGGGCCGGTTCTTGTGACACAATATTTTACACAACATTTGACATAACAATAATCGGAGCCCGCCGTTCAATTTGTTTAAACTAATTGAACGGCTCCGATCATTTAAGTGGAACTCCAAAATGAGTGTTTTACATTTGGTGTGTCAAATGTTGTGTCAACAGTACTTGCCCCATACATATAGGATAGGTTGATGTATAAAATTGTGTGTGTGGGTGGATGGGGGGTGCGGTTTGAGAGAGAGAGATTGGGATACGTTACGCACGAACAGTGGACATAGTTGAAGACATAAGTTGTGATTCCCGTAAGGAGGGAGGAAAGCATTGGGATCCCAACGGTGTAATGACTTACCGGAACTTTTATGAAAAGTCATGTTCCTCTAATTGGAGGAAATGTTTTACATGGAAAATATTTTTTCCTATACTTTGGGCAACCGAACACCAAAATACCAGAAAATGTATTACGGGAAAATGTTTCATGCCCAAACAAACGGAGCCTTAATATTCAATAAGTTGTTTTTGACACATCATTCGTGGTTGTTCGACACCCGAATCTTCAACAGTGGCTTCAAATCCTAGTTTTTTTAACCTCTCCCTCTCTCACACACACATTTGTTATTCTCCATTGAAGATCAAGCACACACCATCCCCACTTCTCTCTCCTCTCTCTCTCTCTCTCTCTCTCTCTCTCTCTCTCTCTCTCTCTCTCTCTCACACACACACACACACACACACTCTCGCACGCATTCATTTGTTCTTTTTTGTTGAAGATCGGACACACCATCCTCATGCATTTTCCATCATTACTTTTGCACATATAATTAAAGGCTGTTACATCATACAATTGTAAGCCATCAAGTAAAGATCAAGCTACAACATCCTGATTGAAGGCTACAACAAAAACAGGAAATAGGGCTATCGATCCTGACTGCCGAGAGCGAAATTTTCATATCAAGAAATACAAGTTTTTAAGTAATGTTCCTTAGATGAATATGATAGTTCCATAACAGAGAATCAAACACACCAGTAACACATAAAAAATGTCACTTTCTGCAAAATCATATAAAGTGAAAAATGTTAAAGTAAATCGAAAAAAGAGCAATTAGCAAAACTACAACCGGATTTCCATTGGCATCACTAAAGATATTTGATCTACCACAGATATTATAGAAACTAATCTACTGGAGGTTCTCTAAATCTGTGATTACCAGGAGTTCAGATAAAACTAACTGTGAAAGGATCAAATCGCCAATCCGTAAGGATAGTTCAGTGAATAATCAATCCTTCAGCAATACACGGAGAAATGTCGAATCACGGCAGGTTTCCACAAAATTATCCATGTACATTTGTGAGTAAGCATATCTCATACTTATTATACGTAATTAGTCATGAATACGATTCTACCCACACACACAAAAACAAAAACACATATAGGTACAGAGATAGACCTGAGGAACATCAATAGGCTGATTAAGTTCACCAGGCTTAATGTCTTCCAAAGGCCCTTGATCTTTGGTAAGCTTCACATAACGGGACGGAACGCTCCCATCCGCCATCTGATCTGACCACTGGACAAAAGTTTCAAACCGCAGAAAAAAACTGGTCAAAACGTTGCTCGGAAACAGAAATCGTGAATCGGAAATGGTAATTCTGCTTTTACAAATCGAAACCTCATTTACCTTGGCTTCAGATCTTGCGAACAGCTACTGTGATTTCGTCGACTCCTAGTAAAACCGCAGCATCAGAAACCGTTGAATTTAGTGCAAATCTCTAAATTTTTGGGTTGTTTTCGTTTTCTGTATTTATAGCAGTCCAATGAAAGTCGCTGCTTCAAACTTCAACGCTTAAGGACTAGATGGAAATATATTTGTAACTTGGGGGCTCTCTCATGTCAATTGCCGACTCTCTTTTTTTTTACTATTTTCAATTTTCTTTTTTAATTAAATAAATGATGGCAGAACACTCTAGCAGCTAAAAAAAAAAAAACAGCATCCCCTAGGGCCTCCATTTAAAACCAGAATAAAACTCTATAAATTGACTCTAAATGATTAGATAACACTTAAGAGATTTTGAACCCGAAACCCTAAAGTATCCACTTGGATTTGTTTTTTTTTTTTTTTGAACTCCAGAAACACTTGGATTTGTTGGATAGTAAATTAAAAGTCAGTTAGTGCAACATGTTAAATTTCTAGCTAGTTTTTGAATACTTTTAGCATGCATTAGATATAATAATATATTCCATCTGTCCCAAAATTTTGTCGGTCCAGAAAACGAGGATCTAAAAATAATACAATATTTTCAAGAAAAAATCAATATTTTTTAACAATTTACTAGATATTAACGAGTACTTTTGTGAATACCCTGATTTTTAGAGCTATCAAAAAAATAAACTGCATAATCATTACAAAAATCATTCTTTTATACATAAAAATATATACTTTTCCGTGAAATAAATTACAATTTAACTTCTTTTACAAATTCTCTAAAAAGAAATTCGGTCTCGTTACTCTCAATAGCCGACTCCATCACCCTTCTCACTTTCCAAGCCATCCTGAAAAATAGATTAAGTCGTGAAGTATACAATTGCTTATGTAACGCCCCGGAATTTCGGAAACGTTATTAAAACATTTTTCAAATAATTTATCTGATAAAAACTCATAAATTGATTAACAACATAAATTTTGTCTTATTACAACTAATTGAAATTTTGAATAAAGAGGTATAACATAGAGTTACAACTTCGAATTAAAGCTTTTGAAAATAAACAAAGCATCTACGAAAAGAAAATCCAGGCTTCGTTTGATTCATTTTACAGAATAGCTTCCTCTTTGACTTGATACGGCTCCTCTGCTCCGTCTTTTATACCTGGCGTACGAATACCAGGGTACATAGTAACGTGAGCATAAAACGCTCAGTAGATATATCCTACACCTACTTAACCCACACGTATCTAGCACATAAGCATGGACAATGAACAAGATAGATGGAACAATCATATTCATTTTATGCACATAAGCATGAATAATCAATAAATTAAATGTAATGAAATCTTTACTTTATTACTATCCATTAACCTATGTGATAACTAAGATTTCATCCTCAGAAATCTTTCTTACCCTGTAACCTCCAGCGTAAGCCAACTGGTGTGATTCGACTCCCCCTTGTAGATTAAGGCCCGGATGAGAGCAAAGTTACCTACTTGGGTCTCCCACCCACAACCACACAAGGAATGAACAAGACTTCACCGGGTTGTGACACAAGCACGCTGCCCCGGGTTGTGACGCAAGCACAATGCAACCCTTATAACCAAACCGTTCAGGAACCAATCACCACCGTGCCTTACCTAGGGTTTCGTAATCTCAATATCCAGAATTCAAACCAATCATTTCTCCTCCAGGGCCCACAAAGGTCACCCTCACAACAGGGTCCAACCCGTGCACCTTTTTTTTTTTCTCATCATCATTTCTCATAATCCTTTTTCCATATTACTTACTCATCGTCTACAATGTATTTCTCACGTTTCATAACCACCCAAGTAATCCTATTGTCCAAACTAAATTTGTGTAACCAACTTTAATATCAACATAAACAACTATAGCCAACCAAACAATTATCCCTTCAAACAATAAAATGAAATGAAGGGAAGTAATAATATTAACACACAATTCGAGATTTCAATGCAAAATAACGTACGTAATGACTTTCTAAAAGAAACAAAATATCTAAATGCATAGCATCATGTAACTTGGCCTCCATGTTCTTTTTGTCAATAGGCTTCACAAAGAAATTATAATCTATGGCTAAATGTCAAAACTCCTTGGCTGTTTATACAAATAAAAAAAATAGATAAAGATTCCCATTTAGCACCTAGGAATCTAAGAATACATGCAGCAATACTGCTGCCACGTATATGATATCTAGAAGAACACATGTAGTGATACTCCTATGGACATGGTCGGCTAACATGCTGAATGTACCAGTGAATTTATTTGCAATGAACGTGGCACAAATCTGGAAATTCTAAGGTCTTAAGTGTCATCAAACAGGCAATCCAATTCATAAGTTTTGTTTTCGGAAAACAAAAATGTGGGACTGACTGTCCGAATAAAAGTTTCGGCAGCCATGGGTTTGCTCGCCGTTTTGAAGTTTCGGGCTACGGAGTTTAGTTCGTTACCCAACTAAAAATTTAATTAACACAAAAGAGGGTTCGGTAGGATAAACCTACCTTATCTCCTGTAGATTAAGCTAAAATGGAGTGGTTTTAGTGGAACACGGTGGCGTCGAGCGGTGGTGGAATTTCTCCTTCTCCGGACTTCTTCTTCTTCTCTCACCTTCTGTGCTCACTCTTTTTTTTTTCTATTTTTCTTTCTATGCTTGCTGACGTGGTGTAAGGAAGAAAAGGTAAGGGTAAGAGGGTTGATATACTTGATGTTTGGGAGACAACAAAGTAATGAGGATGGGGTGGTGGTTGGCATTGCAGGGAGGATGGCAATGCAGGGTGTGGAGGTTTCCAAAGATAAGGATTGGTGGGATTTCTCAGGGATAGTGCAATTAAAGCTTAAGGTTATTATACAATACAATATTTATACAATAGGTATACATTTGTGTATAGATATTTTATATACACATCCATGTGATCGAGTATTATACATAAACACTCTCGAGCACGCACATACTTATACGTAGACGAATTTTATTAAAAGGTAATTTAAAATAAAATGAACTAACAATTTTATGAATAGTAATATTTTGTACCACGTAGTCTGAAACTCGGATCTTTATCATGATACTTAATTTGAATTAATTTATTTGACTATACAAAAATAGGGCCGAAAATAGGGTTGTTACAGCTTAATAAAGGAGGGAAATGGTCAATGAATTCAATCAAAACTATTCATATCACTGAACCACATACTAGGGCCCTTTTTGGTACGTGACCGATGGACAACCTCACCCCCTCTGAGCCAAACTTCATTTTACTTTATTCCCGGTTGCCTCTGAGCCAAGCCTCCTTTTGACTTATTTCTAGCTACTGGGTCAGGATCTTGATAGGTCCACTCGATCAACATACCAAATAGTCTCATAGCATTTTAACGTGATCATAACATCACATAGAGCAATATCAATTTTAACGTGAACATAACATGGAATCCAATTAAGACGTAACATCAGCAAAGGAAGTACAAAATGACAAGAACAAGAAATACTTTGAAGATTTGAGGAGCATATTGTATACCACCCGATTTACCTTAAATCGGTGCCCTTGATTCGATGACCGAACTTTCTTTCTCTTTTTTTCTCTTTTTTTTTTCCTTGTCTTTTTTTCTTTTACTGGCGTGAGGTGTGTGTGTGTTTAGTAAATAGGTGGGTGTGTGTAGTAAAAGCCAAACATCCCCTATTTATACTAAGTCTCCTCATGTCTAGAACTGGAGGAGGGGGCCTGCTGTGCAAGCCATGCACAGCAGGTGCGGTGCACCCAAAAAGATTCCAAAACGTCACCGTTTTTTGCCAATACTAGGCTTTGCAAAATGCAATTTTGTGGGGCCTACTTTCGCGGATCCCACACAAACGATCCAAACCATTAAATAATTTTAAAATGATTATTTAAGTGGTCTCAAGGAAAATCGGACCCACCGGATATGTTTACGTTATTGATCTAATTTGTGTGATTTTTATTCAGAATTTAGGACCCTACCAGTTTGATAGAACTTTCAAGAAAAGTTATAAAATTGTGGGCTCGGTAACCCATTAATGTGAACGATAAGGGTCGTAGGGCTCGTTGAGAAGAGCATCCAGTAAAAAAATTATGTTGTTCAGACATCGATAGGTATAAAAAAAAAACACATTTTTTTATTTTTTTGATACCTATCGATGTCCATACAACATAATTTTTTCCCTAGATACTATTCTCAACAAGCCTTACGACCCTTATGATTCATATTAATGGGTTACCGAGCCCACAATTTTATTCTTGAAAGTTCTATCAAACTGGTAGGATCCTAAGGTAAGACCATTTTCCCAATCTCTTGGGGTTGGGTAGCGTGGGTTATTGCGAGTAACATGCATGTGTTCTTGTGTAGCACACGGCCTATTTGACCGAGTAATATTAATACATTGATTCAAGTACAATGGTTTTTCTTTTTTTCCTTTTGTAACATATAAAAGTATAGTTGTTTGTAACCCTCTTATGACTTGGGGTTGTTGTTGTGCACCCCCTGCACAGCAGCGTGCTGTGCACCCCATGGCGCGGCCGCGCTGGAATTTTTCCGAAGATTGGAAACTTTCACCGTGTAGTTCTCGTCGAGTACTACAAGTGTACAAAAAATCAATTCGATCGGATATCGTTAAGTGTCTCATCGGAACACAAATACCTTGAAAAAAATGGAACACAAATGAACACAAACACTGGAACAAAACCGTTGAACTTATGTTTTTTTAAGTTATTTGTGTTCCGATGAGGCACTTAACCATATCCGATCGAGTTGATTTTTGGTACCCTTATAGTACTCGATGAGCTCTACGCGGTGAACGTCTCTGATCGTCGAAAAAAATTTGGCGCAGCCGTGCCATGGGGTGCATAGCAGCAACCCCAAGTCCGTCTAGAACCATCCCCCACATCAATTCATAATCTAGCAATATTTCTAAAAATCTAGTTAAAATCCAAAAAAATCTAATCCTAATTATTACTACCCATTAATTAAGTGACACCTCATATAGTTTCCAGAAAGACCTTGCTTGGGCACCAAGGATTCTTCCTAGTATTTACACGTGTCATGTTTTGCTCCGCTATACTAATTCCAATACCGAACTAGCTTATGAAAATTACTTATATATATATATATATATGTATATATATATATTCCAAAATAATACCAAAACTATAAAAATAGAATAATTTTAGAAGCCATATTAAATATGGGCATTTACTAAAATACGGGGTGTTACAACTTTTAATTAATGAAAAAAGTTTGAACATTTTCTTTAAAAAGACTTATTATTTTTAGGTCCTTGTTTTGGGTGCTGGACAAAATTTTTGGAATAGAGGGAGTATGAGTATAGCAAATGACAAAGTGTTGGCCAAATTTGGCAATCCTTCCGACCATTCAAAAGTGGATCCTCCGAACAGGTTATTTTAACTCGTGAATATTTTACGTAGCCTATAATACTTCACAGAAGTTTATTGCCTAACTTACCTTAAATAATGTAATGAACTCTCAGTTTAGCTATATAGACACTTTAATATGTGAAAAATTAGCATCTCCGCAGTGGATACTCTTATGAGGGAGCAAATTCTAAGTTTCAGGCCTTATCAACCACGCAAATCCTTAATGTAAAAAGGAAAAATATTTTCCTGGCGCTAGGGTTTTCACAAATTTATAGGAGATTGTGAATAAAAAAACATATTACTCTTTTTGTCCCAAATTGTTGGTCATGTGCGGATTTCAATGCGATAATTAAATTGTTCATATTTTTCAATCTATAATATATGTTATGTGCAATATGGATCTTATTTGAATGAAGAAGCCTATATTAAAGTGAAATGTCCTTAATTCGAAGTAATATGTATAACTAAATTACAGATATCACTTGTTTTAATTCTTAAAAAAAACTAGTATTTGCTATTTTGAGTGATTTCTCGTTTTTAGCCAAATGACTTTTAGCTAAAATGGACTAAAAGTCACGTATCACTCTTATCACATACATCAACTTTTAGTTTTTGTGGAAAACAATTTGGCTAGTACTGGCTAAAAGTCAAATGGCTAAAAAAGGAAACCACACCTTTTTAAATTGGCATAAAATATCTCTACAAATTAGGATTCAAATTAAGTTTAATTAATTTAGAGCATTTACACTCCTTACCTAAATCCTACATCAAACTCAAATTTGAGTAAAAATTAAAAAACATCAAAAAGTCCACTCCACTCCTTCACCAAATTTGGTGAGAACCAAATCCAACATCAAATTTTGAAGGCTTTTTTCTCCCCCTCAAATTTACAACAAGGCCATTAATGAGGCTTTTACTCAAATTTATGCCTAGATTTGCTTTTGCCCATTGGAGTGCTCTATACCAAATCAAGTTTTTACTCAAAATTTTACTCAAATTTGGGTAAGGGGTGGAGATGCTCTTATAGTGATACTTTGTTTGGAACTTGTGGGGAAAAAAATAAGAAGGAAATTAAAAAAATAATTCTCCCCCATTGTTTGTTTAGAGGTAAAGAGGAAAGAAAATAAAAAATGCACACTGTGTTTGGACCTTGTGGACAATGGGAGAAAGGAAAAGAAAAGAAAAAGAGAAAGAAATGAGAGGAAAATGGAAGGGAAAATAACACTGTTCACAATACTTAAAATGAAAAAAAAGGAGTGAAAATGAAAATGCAAAAAGTTTGTTAAAATGTAAAGTAAAAAAAAGTTTGTTAAAACATTTTATCCTTTTTATTTTTCTCTCCATTTTCTCCCATAAACCAAACAATAGAGGAGAATTTTTTTGAATTTTTATTTCTTCTCTCTTCTCTATAAGTTTCAACCAAACACTCAAGTTTTGTTGCTCAATAAAATTTTCCTCCCATTCTCCTCTAATTTACCTCTCATTTTCATTTTCTTCTCTCTCCTTGCTCTAAAGATAGCGTTAATTCGCGAGAAGATAAAAAGTTAACGCTCTGTTTGGTAGCCCGGGAAAAGAAAGGAAAAAAAAAGAAGAAAAGACGGAAGAAAGTCGAGAGAATTTTTTTTAGTTAAAATAATTTAGCTTAGTTGTTTTTCTCCTCTTTTTCCTCTCAAACAAATCAAAGGAAGGGGAATTTTTTTTATTTTTCTTTCGGCTATGTTTGTAAGTTGACGAAAGAAGAGAAAATAAAAAAAATTCTGCTCATTTGTTTGGTTTCCAAAGAGAAGGAGAAAGGAAAGGAAAGAGAAAGGAAAAGGGAGAGAAAATTAACTACTTTTTTTTCTCTTCTCCTCTCTCCCAAGTGTAAATTTTCCTCTACTCTTTCACAAACCAAACAAAAGAAAAAAACACATTTCTTCATTTTTATTTTCTCTTCTCTTCCACAACTTCCAAACACAGCCTTCATTTCCTTTTTTTTCCCTTGGGTTCCAAACAAAGTCTAAAATCAACCATGATTTTAACAACCATGATGGCCTTACATCCACGACACAAAACAACGGCTAGAGTGGGTTGAGTTTTTGGGTGTCTGGCGGGCACCAACGGTGCCCGGGTATCTTTCGACCGTCCAAAATACTTTTCGCCTGTCCTAATCTTGAGGGGAGAAAGAGGAAAGAGATTTGAACCGTTCAAAATACTTTTAAATGATCAGAATGAGTCGTTTAAAATACGTTTAGACAGCCAGAATGGGTGCTCAGGCATGACAATATTGTGCCCGCGCGCACCAAATTGTTTTCAGTGAGTCGGCTTGGAACGTTCCCAACCTTTATTATACTATATCATCACTCCCACTCTGTTCCAAATCAATCAGATCCTCTCTCTCGCACATCTGTAAAACTAGGGTTTCTCGCGAAACTCTCTCTTCGAATCTCAAGAGCCTCCATATCCAGCCATGGACGCCCAGAGAGCTTTGCTTGACGAACTCATGGGCGCAGGTACTGTTTCACAGAACCCTAACATTCCAATTGGAGTATCTATCAATTCAATACAATTCACATCCCCGAATTGAGACTCGGTTAATTTTTATTCAGTTTTTCCCTAGGTTTTTACCTCGTAAGTGTATTCGGTTTGATTTGATACTCATGCGATAAACTGTCGCGTGCTTTAGCCCAAGAACTCACAACGCTAGTTTGGTAGCTAGGATTCGGTTTGGTAAAGTTTGATCACGTACATGTATATGCTAGGGACCGCCAGCCTACAATCTTGGCGTACGTGTAAAGAAAGTATTCGCATGTACACAGAGGGTAGGGAAATATGTGGAAGTATACAGGAACACCTGAAATATGCACATTTTGAATCTACTTGTCTTGGCATTATTCTCAGCTTAACCACTGCCTGTACGGCACATTGATGTATTTCTTTTTTGTGCACATGTTTAGCTCGAAACCTCACTGAAGATGAGAGGAAGGGATATAAAGAAGTCACCTGGGATGATAAGGAGGTCTGCGGATTTTATATGGTTCGCTTTTGCCCACATGATCTTTTCGTCAACACGCGGAGCGATCTAGGTATGCACAGCTGATTTTGATTTTAATTTAGTTCTGATTTTTAGTTGCCAGGAAATGTTGGAATCGTATGAATGTTAGACAGGTAAATACAAATACAGCCTTTTTATAAAGCCTGTTAGTTGCATTAGATTAACTTTAGAGTGTATATTTAGTCTCGAATTTTGAACTCTTTCTCTCCCCTACAATTCTTCTGTGGCTAAATGGGGCATTCGTCTGAATATTTGAAGGATACTTTCCTGATTTTGGTTTGTTCTTGTCTTTCGTTGCATCAGGAGCATGCCCTAACATCCATGATCCGAAGTTGAAAGAAAGGTAATTGTTTTTGAACAGTGTCTGGATTCTCTATGACTATCTGATGCACTTGTTTGTTGATTCTCTTTGTGGACTCTTGTCAAGAACTTTGCATTGTGGCCGTTCAAATTGAAAAAAGAACTTTGCATTGTGCGCAATCAGCCATAAAAGATGTATAAAAACGGTAGCAGGGTAATATTAAGAACTTGGTCGAGCACTACTTTCATTTTCCAGCTAGTAGCGACAGTGTCATATTATTGCCCTTTACATGCTTCTTTGGAAAAACTGGTGTTTTCATGTTAAAGGTTCATTCCCCTTTTTTTTTTTTTTTTTTGAGTCATTTGTTATTCGTGTATATGAGCATTGTCCAAGTAAATATGCAGTTTTCCAATT
>CM029279.1:32565990-32638535 GCA_016920895.1 Vaccinium myrtillus
TGCAGTTTTCCAATTACTTTTCAAAATGAATGTCGATTATGTTTCACTATCTCACCTCCATTCGATTCGCATACTCATTCACTTTTGTTTATTTATCATATCTTTGTGGTTCTATTGTGGTTTTAGTTTTGAGAAGGACCCAAGACATGATGCATACGTGCCAAGGTTTGAAGCAGAACTTGCACATTTTTGTGAGAAGTTGGTGAGCTCCAAATGTCAATAATTGGCAAGCTTCCTTTTCATTATCATCTTCATTTGATAATCATAATTGCTTAATCTCAGGTGATGGACTTAGATAGAAGAGTCAGGCGTGGGCGAGAACGTCTTGATCAAGAAGTCGCTATTCCCCCACCTCCTCCAATCTCAGCAGAAAAATCTGAGCAGCTGTCAGTGCTCGAGGATAAAATAAAGAACCTGTTGGAGCAAGTGGAGACCCTTGGTGAAGCTGGCAAGGTGGATGAAGCTGAAGCACTCATGAGAAAGGTTGTACGAAGCATGCATGACCTGATTCTAAATTCATTATTATAATCGTGTCTAGCTGTCTGGGAGGTACATGAACCTTGGATGCAGTTATTAGCAATATCTAACTTCAAATGTTTGTTAACTTTGTCTGTTGCAGGTGGATATACTTAATGCTGAGAAGACAGCTTTGACCCAGCAAACCCAAAATCTATTAATGATTGCACAGGAGAAAAAGATGGCACTTTGTGAAATATGTGGTTCTTTTCTAATTGCAAATGATGCTGCGGAGAGGACTCAATCTCATGTAACCGGCAAGCAGCATATTGGTTATGGCATGGTTAGGGATTTTCTTGAAGAGCACAAGGTGAGTTCTACCTCCCAATAGAGCACCTCCATCCTGTAACCTTGTTTTCATTCAAACTAAAAAAATTGGTGAAGACCCCTTAAACTTTCTCCACTACTTGACCCTATACCAAAATTGAGTTGTACTCAAAACTTTATGCAATCAAGGGAAACTTAAATATTTAATTGAAGTTTGGAAGACTATTTGGTGTCTTTCAAATTTGCAACTATGGCCTTGATGAAGCTTTTTGTCTTCCAAAGTTGCAACTATGGCCTTGATGAAGCTTTTAGCCGAACTTATCCTTTGATTTGGAGTTTGTCCAGTGGAGTACTTCATATGAATCATATCAAATTGAGCTTTACTCAAAATTGAGTAAAAGTTTTAAGGGTTGAGGACTGTTTTAGTTCTGTATCCTCAAATCTGTTTTTGGTTTTTATCTCTCACTTAATGTTTACTTCTAACAGGCTGCAAAGGAGAAGGCCAGGGAAGAGGAAAGACTAGCAAGGGAAAGAGAAGAAGATGAACGTAAGAAGCGAAGGGAGAAGGAACATGAGAGTAGAGGCAGAAGAAGTGATTCAGCCGACAGGGACAGGCGTCGTGATAGGGATCAAGATAGGGACAGATACCGCGAACGAGATCGTGAGAGAGAAAGGTCTCGCGATAGGGATGGTAGAGGAAGCAGGGATAGGGAAAGAGGGAGGGACTGGAAGCAAAGCAATTACAGGAATGGAAGAGATGAAGGCAGAGAAAGATACCGTTAGTGGAATGCATAGATGGAGGGTGAGAGGGGCATATCGAATTCCCCTGTTTGGCGTTGTCATAGGAGGGTGTCCGGAAACTCCATTAATCCATTTGCCCATCTCAGTGGATTGCGTAGTAACTTTAAAGTCAAAGAGGTAGATGTTATTCTCGTCTTTTGATGTTTTATGAATGTGTGGTTTTGGGATCTCCGGTTTAATTGTCTTTATGGGTGGAACTTTTTTTGTTCTCACAGCTTTATTGAGACTTTTTCCATCTCCCTATCATCAATGTAATTTAGAGGAGAAAGGGCTGAGGTAGGTACAACTTCATCATTGTGACTCCTTTAATGTTCTATTTCAGGTTGTCTTTGAATTTGATCCTTCTTATAGATCACCTCTGATATATCATCTTCTAAGGTTTTTCCCCGTAGTTGTTGGGGCCATTTGGGTACCTTGCCCAAATGTTTTTTTTTTTTTTGGCAACTCAAAGGCAACTAACTGATCATTCAGCTGACAGGAGAGCATGATATTTTGCAAGTTGAGGTAAACTTAAAAATCTTAACGAACTTATTTGGCAGATTATGTTCTATTTCAGGTGGTTGTTGAATTTGATTGGTTTTATGAAAAATAAATTTGCAAAGCTTTTTGTACCTTATTTGCTGGGGTCATGGAGGGTGCCTTGCCCTAGAGTTAGGATTGCTGACAGTACACATGCGTGAGTAATATTGCTGCTGAGGGGGAGAGTATTTTTTACAACTCAAAAGGTAACCAATTAATCTTAACTTGGTCATGGTTCCACCCGTGGATTTGTTTCCCTCATTATCTCGTATTTGGCTTTACTATTGTACTGATTGTTTAGTTGACAGGAGATCATGAGTTTTCTTGCCACCTAAAGGTAACTGAAAAATCTTAACTTTTTCATGGTTCAACCCATGGTGGATTCTGGTTTCATTTCCTAGTGATCATTCAGTTGACAGGAGATCATGGATTTTTTTGCCACTTTGAGGTAACTGAAAAGTCTTAGTGGATT
Organism: Vaccinium myrtillus; assembly: GCA_016920895.1. NCBI lineage: Eukaryota > Viridiplantae > Streptophyta > Magnoliopsida > Ericales > Ericaceae > Vaccinium > Vaccinium myrtillus. Next base: position 32,568,566 of record CM029279.1, read on the forward strand.
ATTTGCCTGATAATAGTGTTGCGGGGATTTCCTTTTCTGCCAATCGTTCCCTAGATGTGAATCAAAGTCTCGCTGCTTTTCATTTGTGTTTGTGACAAGTTAAAAAGAGATGGACCACTTGTTGCTTCTTGTTACCCTGACTTTCCGGTCTGTGTGGAGTGAGTTTAGCTCTGGATTCTCTATGTGAAAAGGGGTAATAATTTTTTTTAATAGAAGGATGTATTGAGAGAACTTATTTTAGAAGAAATCTCAACTGGAAATGAAAACCAAGCTAAGTCTCCTCTTTGTTTGGTTTGGGTAACTATCTTCGTCTCCAACATTATTTTGTCTTCTTTCCCGCTCAATCAACACTTCCGCAGAGTTGTTGCTTCTATGAGCCTGAAGGTCTTTCAAAATGGACTGGGTTGCGTTTATACACCTCTGGATTAAGAGTTAGAAATCCAACCGTCTGGGTATCTTGAGGTAATTGAAAACTAGATCTTTGCCAATACAATTTTCATGTCGAGTTTGCAGGACAAGGATATTCTTTGCAGATCCCTTAAGGAATTACGGTGCAAATGGGTAACAAAATCTTTTCCCTATAATTGCTTTGAGTGACTTGTGGAGGGCATGGAATTTGAATTTTCTGCTCACCAAACTAGCTGCGATGTACGGAATACTAGAAAATGGAGCAACATTTGTAATACTTATGCATTGGGCACTCTTAAAAAAACTCATTTGGAAACTTATTTTTTGTGCATTTCTATTGCCAGATTTCAAAGTTATGCTGCTTTTCATTTGTTTCTTAAAATCTCGAAAAGGCCTTTGTGGTGTTGAAGGCAAATTAGTTGAATCAATGGACCTTATCCATCCCAACTTCATTGGCTGTTAGTGTATAAGCTTATGTCATACGTTTATGTATTTGTATTGTTACTGGTATGGGTGTCTACTGAATTCGCGCATCCTATTGTCATTGGCGTATCTGATTCGCAAAAACCCTATGTACATATCATGGGAGGTGGTAGTATATTTGGGACTTTCCCCAACTTATACACATAATTCCTTTGTATCTTGAGCTCGTGACTGGCACTTCCGAAGCTTTGGCTGCTGCTCTGAAGAGCTACAATTAGAATTGGGAATGCTATAGCTTCCATTACCTAGAACAATGGTTTCTTACATCTTCATAATCAGTTTATAACATTCAATGTACGACTGAGAGCAAAAAGAAGAATATTCGAACGAGAGGGTAATACGATTTTGACAAGAAAGCCGGGCAAGGGAAGACTTCGTGGGGAAAGAGGCTCTCCAGTTTTGGAAAAAAATTGAACGGGTCTAATTTTGTTTTTTGGCTTGTCTATCATTTTTAACTGGATTGATTGAATGTTGAATAATGTGAGCATCTCAATGAAGGGTTTCAATCCTCGAGGTGAAATTAGAATGGAAGTAACAGAAATTTCAGAACAGGACTGTTCAGTTTCCAGTTTCCAGTTTCAAAACTAGAGAGGACTTGACTACATTTCACAGTTAACATGCAAGAAAAACTAGCGCGAGCAAGAAAATGCCATCGAAAAGAAGAAACGAAAATTTTCCAAGAACATGGGTGTCTGCGTGGTCCGTGTTGAAGACGAGGTTTACTGAATTTATACAATCCTTGATGAGGTTATGTTCGGTCTTGAGTCTTTTGTATTGTTTGTTTTGCCAGGACGTTTGTCCCTACCAAAAAAAAAGAGAGTCTACGAAGCTACTCCAAATTCCCAGTAGTGGGCAACGTTGGTCGGAAATCTTGACTTTTTTACTAGTAGTAGTTCTTAATCCTCACACTGCTACAATTGTGATTCAATTTTCGTTTTCTCAAATTTTTGTACTTTAAATTACTTTTAGGAAAATTCTAAAATCCACCCAATGGGCTGATTATAATGCTTAAAAAGTGTATGGAAATATGTGAAAAATGTATAGGATTGTGTAAAAGTGTATGAGAAAGTGAAAAAAGTACATTGGAGTACGTGTTTTTTTTTTGTTTTTTTGTTGTCTTATTGTCAGCTCACTCGTGGGCTGACAATAGAAAAACCTTTTTTTTAAAATTTTTTTATCTGAAAAAAGAAAAAGAAAAAAAAAGAGATTTCGAAAAACAATTCCGTTGTTTTTTTCTGTGATGCTGATAAAGAAAAAAAGAAAGAATTCTCATCTGTAATCTGACTACCAAACATGGAATATTAAACGCATTCGCCTTTTGCCACTCCACTCGGTCGTCCTTGTCCTCGAGCAAAAATGCCATACGGAAAGACAAATCTCACCACGTAGATAATAGGGGAAATTGCTTAAAAATGGAAGTAGGGGCAATTAAATGCAAAAACATGGTGTACTTTTCTGGAAATTGCTCCCAACATGAAAAGGAAAATTTTAATTGCCCATACATGGTACCAATTTTTGTGTGGACCGAAATACCCTGGTCTAAAAAAACCGGCCTAAACCAACCCCTCACTCTCTCATTCACTTTTACTGACTATTGCACGCTTCTTTCATTTTTATTGAACTCTTAATGAAGAACTGTCACTCCTCAACAACTGCTTTGCACCCATGTTGCACGTTTTTTACTCAAATCAAACTTTCTGGAAATATTTTTACTGATATTGCACTCTGTAGGAGATGGTTCTTGCTACAGTCAAATAAATGATGAGCTGGAGAGGTATGGATAGTTAACAGTTAAGTCACAGTATGAAAAGAGAATAGAGTGGTCTAGAGGAAGGGTGAAGAATGGAGCAGGTGTGCACAGAAAAGACTAAGGCAGTGGATTGCTCTCAGTCTAATCCGTAATACCCTTGGTGACCTAGGAGATGGGGACTGATTTGCAGAGAGAATGTTCTCCTCTCAGTCAGTAATTTCCCTTTTCTCTCTCTAGAATGATCTCACCAACCTCTGGGCACTGAAAGGGAATGTCCCATATTTATAGGCGCCCTGGACCAATCATTTGGCGCCAGGCTGTCACCCTATAACATGATAACACGTGTCCTTTCCGTACAACCTGACCGTACGGGTGACGTCATCACCGCGCAGCTGACTCGCGCGGTGACAAGCCATTCCCCTGCGCAGTGATCCTCCTGTTCTTTAGCCACCAAGCCGTTAGATCTCCCTTATTCCCGTCAGGGCAAGGTCGTGACCTGTTCGGTCGCGCCAATACCGCAGCCAAGCCTCATGGGGCCCCCGGGGTCCTGCCTTCAGACCGCAGCAGGTATAATTACCTGGGCTAAATCGGACTAGCTTCTCGCGTTATCGCCCATGCTCTGGGCCGCTCTAGTCAAATGGGCCATGGGCTTTTCTCCTATTCGGATGGCCCATGGTTATCCAAGCACCGCCCTTACTGGGTTTGGGCGCCTTGCACGAGAGGGTCCCGCGTCAGTGGCCCCCTTCGTGCACGCGTCAGTGGCCCCACCGCGCGGATCCTTCCGTGGGGGGAGCCACGTGTCACGCGGAATTCATGCCACCTGGGCAACACGTGTCATCTTCTCACTGGTTGGTCAACGTTGACTTCAGTCAACGAGGGGTCTCGCGCTGACCTCCCCTACACACTCTTCCTCCACTTTTATTGAACTCTTAATGGAGGCATGTTGCACTCATTAACAACTACTTTGCACCCATGTTGCACTTTTTTTGTAAATAAGTCAAATTTTGTGGAAATATTTTTACTGATTATTGCACTCTTCTTCCACTTTTGTTGGACTTGTAATAAAGGACTGTTGCACTCCTCAACAACTGCTTTGCACCCATGTTGCACGTTTTTTACTCAATTGAAACTTTTTGAAAATATTTTTAATGACTATTGCACTTTTCTTCCATTTTTGTTGAACTCCTAATGAAGAACTGTTGCACTCCTCAACAACTGTTTTGCACTCATGTTAAACGTTTTTTAGTCAAGTCAAACTTTATGTAAATATTTTTACTGACTATTGCACTTTTCTTCCACTTTTGTTGAACTCTTAATGGAGTACTGTTGCACTCTTCAACTACTTTGTACCCATATTACACATTTTTTTACTCAAATCAAACTTTCTGAAATATAACAAAAAGTGCTCCCAAAATCATCACAAAACCAGAGGAACCCTCTTCATCCTTATCACCTGTAAATTCAAACCCAAAACCAAAATCAATTTTCATGTTCAAGGAATGTAGCAGAAGAAGAAGATGACTTAAAAAGACCATCAACCATAACCTCAAACATTCATGCATCCTAGGATAGTAACAGAATCTTAAGCATTCATGAGTCCCATAATACTGACTCAATTTCCACCGTTCATAAATTTTACTAACACACTACCACTACCAAACAACATCAAGATCAAAGAAATTACCGATTCACCGACCACTAGGCCCCATAAAATCCCGTTCCCCTCGTCCCCAGGTAGGTATGTCACATTCGGATTCTTCGCCAATGTCGCGGTGATCTCCCTCCACGCCTCGATCCTCCTCTGCCCATCCGCCCTAATCACAGCCGCCCCTTTCGTCGCCTCAGAAATCAACCTCGCTGCCTCCGCCTTAATCACAGCCGCCGTCTCTTCTGCTCGATCCGCCTTCGCCACCACGAACTTCGACCTCTCTGCCACCTGTTGCGCCCCCTGCTTCGCCTCCACTGCCTTTGAAATTTCCGGCCCGTACGACAAGTGTGTTATCGCAACATCATCCAACACAATGTTAAAATCCCTAGCCCTCCTAACCAAACCCTCACGCACCAGCGCCGACGGTTTCGGGGAGCCGGGGATGAATCTAAAAATTTCAAAATTTTGGGTTTTGAAAGGGAGGGACGAAGGAGATGTGATTTTGGGTTTTGAAACTCTTCAAAATTTTCGTTTTGTTTGACAGAGGGCAGACGTGATGTTGGGTTTTGAAAGGGTTTGGGTGTTTTTTGGGAGATAATTTAAGTGAAGGGTATTTGGGTCAAATGATGTTTGTCTTTGCAATTGTTTTCCTTCTTGCCATGTTTTTCTAATTCCAGAAAAGTACACCATGTATTGGCAATTATTTGCCCATACTTCCATTTTTAAGCAATTTCCCCTAGATAATACTATGGATTTCTGATTTCTTTTTTATTTTCCCCTCCTCCTTCCTGTTCAATCGAAGTCCTGATCGCAAACGGCAGCTTCAACTAATCATCCTTTTCTCTCTATATAAAACACCCAAACACCCACATCTCTTCTCTGTAATATTTAATCAGTCTCACATAAAGTGATTTATTATCCTGTAATCAATTATAGTTTCGAATTTTTTTGATTCGTCAATCGTTTTGATATGGGTGGCGAAGAGCTCCTCAGCATCGACCCCGCAGAGCTCGAATTTCCGTGTAAGTTTTGAATTTTTCTTTTCATATCGAAATTCCAACTTCGTTTATTCTTGGGTTTTTCTAGGTTCTGATTGGTTTACTTTTTTGTTTTCAATTTGTTGTGAGAAGTCGAGCTCAAGAAGCAGATCTCAGTATCTTTCCAATTGTCGAATAAGACTGATCATCATATTGCTTTCAAGGTAGCCAATCCCCCCTTCTTTTTCTGTTATTGCCTTTTCATGCATTTACATGTACAAAACTAGCAATTGCTGTGACTTGGGAACTGTTGTTTTCCTTTGTTTGGTTCGCGGTAAACCTTGGAGTAAGATGAAAGGTATTTTTTTTTAAGGGTGTCCAGGCTAGCTTGCGCGCATCTCGACTAATTCTGGGGCAAACGCCGCAAGCCTCTAGTGACCCAAGGTTTGGAATATTTGACTCCGTGGGAATGGAAAAGATGAAGGGTATGTTGTCAGAAGATATGGTACTAAAGAAAGGTGGTTACATTACTGGTAATGAAAATCTTAGTGAAAATGCTAGGGGAGGAAAAGAGATTAATTAGCATGGAATGTTGGGATAAAAAGGATATGAAAACAGTGAATGTAACTAAGTATAGTGGAATAGCTAAGCATGATTAATGTAGCCAACCCAATTGAATATTTAAATAGGACCAAGGCTTGTTTGGTTTGGTTTGGCTTGGTTAGACTACTTTGTTTATGTTTTATTAGCAACCAAAGGAAACAGTTTTGATTTTGATTGGTTTTAGTCGTTTCTTAACTATGGGAATGTTTGAAAAATACGAATTGCTGGTTATCAGGTGAAGACAACTAATCCCAAGAAGTACTCTGTCCGACCTAATAATGGTGTCGTTCTGCCCCGTTCAACCAGCAATGTCGTTGGTATCATCTCTGCTTATATCTCTCTCTGCATTGTTGTATATAACTTTAGGGAAACCAATATGATTCTTACCACTATGCCGTAATAATTGGATTCCAGTTACAATGCAAGCCCAAAGGGAGGCACCTCCAGATATGCAATGCAAGGACAGGTTTCTTGTCCAGAGTGTGGTCGCTCGCCCTGGTGCTACTCCAAAGGATATTAACCCTGAAATGGTGATGATAATTTAATTAGAATGTACTTAGGTTTTGTTGGATCTTCCTTTTATTGCTAGCTACTAAGGTGGACTTAGGCTATTTCTTAACCTTTGCACGTTTCCGCTGTTGTTTTAGTTTAACAAGGAGACGGGTAATCCAGTTGAAGATTGCAAATTAAGGGTTGTTTATGTTTCTCCACCTAAACCGCCATCTCCGGTTCCTGAAGAATCCGAGGAAGGGTCTCCACCTAGGGCTTTTGAATCGGAAAATGGAAATTTTAATACTTCTGAGATAGATGCTGTGAGTTTCTACAGGGCCTTTGTCATTTCAACCATAGTGACTCTTTCTTTTTTGTTCCCTTTCTTTATTTTTCTTTGCCATTCATGTACAACATTTGTTAATAGCAAATGACTGACATGCATACCTGTCGGTGCGTACAGGTTTCAGGAGAACATGTTGAGGTCCGGGACAGCTCCACTGAGGTATGTTTATCTGGACTTTGGAGCATCGTATCAAAACAGGCGTACATATATACACACACACCCCTACTCGTTTATTTCCCTTGCTTAAGATCTAATTGTGATGGATTTTTTTCTTTTTCCCCTCCTTTTTTACTGTAGAACTTCTTAACTATGTTAACTTTTTTTTTTTTGTCCTCTATGCTTTTGTTTAGTTCTAATAATTTGTCTACTTTCCAGTTATTGAGAGGGTAATTGAAAGATGAGGATTGTAGTGATAAAATTGAAAATAGTCATTTGAGTTCGTAATAGGGTGACTAATGGTTTTGTGACTTCTGAGAAAACCAAGAGTTCCCTTACTGGAGATTTATCTAATTAATTTCCATGCATTTGGTTTCCTTTCTGTTTTTATCCACCAAAGGTTCAATTTCATTCCCCTGGAGGTACGAGTTATGATATTATCATATTAAGAAGTGATTAATTTCAGTAATTTGTTTGAACACATCACCACAAGCCTACTGCCAGCGCTGCACCTTTTAAAGCTGCTAGTTTTTTTTTTTTTTCTTTTCTTTTCATGCATCACAAGATTCACAATCTGTGAAGCCTATTGTGCTCGAAGTACTATTTCTCAAGCTCTTTGAGCGTGCAGCCAAGTAAAGTACATTGTTTTGTAATCTTCAAAGCCGGGTCTCATTGGTTTTTAAACTTTCAATACTTTTTTTTGTTGGACTTACAATTGCGTTAATGCCCGATTGCCTGTAGTCATGTCACTTTTTATCCTGTTTAATAACTTTACATGGGCATAGCTTTTCTCTACACCAGCTGACACATCTCTATCTCTGTACTGGTTCTTTTGGAGACTACAAGTTCTTTTGATTAAGTTTTCTGTCTTTCCATTCTGCAGTTGTGTTGCTTCTAGTTCTAGTTAGCAAAGCTGGTCTGCATCATCTTCTTGCATTAGTTGTTCTTTTTTCTTTCTTTATTCCTTTTTTTGTTTTCTCTTTTTACATGGCATTTAAAGTTTGAACACTAAAATGTTTGCTAACTTTGGTTTGAGGCGAGTCAGATGCCCCTTCCATTTACCCATTCTGAAACTCAAACAGCTGTTGGAAGTCTTCGCCTTTACTACCATGCATAGGCTTTCACCTGCCCTAGACAAAAAAACAGAAAAGGACTGATCAGGATTTATTTGTTATTGCTAACATACAGGCGAGGGCTATTTTTTTGAAGTTGAACAAGGAGAAGAATGTAGCTATCCAACAAAACAATAAGCTTCGCCAAGAACTGGTGAGTGTCTGTGTGAGATTTTTGCAGATTTATTAAATTATTATTGTTTATTGAAACCATGATTAGTCTTTTCTTTGAAGAAATCTTTCGTCTTTATCAGTTACTCTTTCCTTCATATTCCTCACTTCGTCCTGATCTCCTCCTCCTTCCGCTTCTACTTTCTACTTCATTTCCATTCAAGTCTTTCTACACATTGCCCACCAACAAAACTTGGGGATCTACTTTTCGCAATAAACTCTTGTCCATATCCCTGGGCTGACCTACTGTCTAATTAGAGTCCATGAATTTTCTCTTCACTCGCTGTTAACTTGTTTGTCGTTGAGAATACCAATACGGGACGTGTGCTGAGAACAAGACCATCCACTACTTACCATTCTAGTTGTCTGGACTACTATGATTTAAAGGTCCCAGTACCGCATATTATTATTAAAAAAAAAAAAAAAGAAACACTGAAATGATATTGTATGAATGTTGTACAACAAGATTCTCTTAATCTTGCATTGGATATTGTGTCATTGGGTAGATTTGCAGAAACCATAAGGGTCTGGTTGCATGTTAAGTTTTTGTAACAATGATTATTCTACGAAATGTGGTCCAAAAATCTCTTCTGGCTCTAGTTTGTTCAACGTGTGATGGGTTGAGTCCTCCTTATGGCTTTCATCCATCATTGTTCATCCCTCATCATTTTATGGTATTCATCTTAAATTTTGTTTGGACATCCAAACCAAGTGGTTGTAAGTTGTAATCCTATGTTTCTAGTGGGATACTTGGGGTTCCATACTCTAAGAAGCGTCGAGTACCCATTTATTCTACCCTGACCTACGAATTGCATTCTACCTTCAGCAAAAAAGGGTCATATTTGCGAGCCCTTATGTTTCCGCCCTATGATATTATGCGACAAGCAAAACAGATAATTGCACACTATCAAGTCTAAAAGGTGGTCATTTGATTGTTTATGCAGGAACTTTTGAAGCAAGGGAGTGCAAAAGGCAGCAGTGGCGTACCTCTTCTCTATGTTGTGCTTATTGGCTTGCTTGGTATTCTCATGGGATATCTTATGAAGAATTCATGAGCGATCCCCCTGGGTTTAAATAAAAGTGATTAAAAGAGAAGTTGTTAAAGGAATAATCCATGTAGTGTGCACGGTTTTGCTTTTTCATAGCTTTATTAGTCACATTCGGCTTTAGGGAAGCATGTTGAAGGCAGTTCCACACTTTTTTTGTAATACGTTACACAAATTATACAGGTTTTACCATTTTTGCTCGCTTATTAACGTATCACTTTATTTGTTCCGGATTGTTATACTTTGGTGGGTACGGGTTTTGTATATGTATTGAGGTTCTGCCATTAGGCCACGGCCATCAAGGATCCGGATCCTCTATGAGGATCTTGTGAGGGTTTTGTTGTGGGCTTGACAACACACTCAAAAAGAGATCTAATGGCTCACAACTCCCTTCCTTTTGTTTCTAGTACTTCCCGGATTTATTCTTTTGCCAATTTTCAATTTTCTTATTTTTTTTCCCCTTTATTCAATTTTCCCCAAATTATTAGATTCTCTGTTACCTCAATTTTTTCTTCTTTAATTTTTTTCAATTGGCTTAAAGAATCACAATGGAAACTCAATTTTTTTCAAAGGATAAAAATCTGTCCATTGGATTTATTTTTTTGAAGAACAAATAATAATATTATTATATATTAACCTTTGATAAAGGTACAAAGATCAAATCTCGCTAATTACAACTAATACTACTGACTTTCGCCTATCAAAAAAGATAATTTTAATCCAAAATTATCCAAATTACATCTTTCATGAGAAATTTGTCATTAAAAATAAGTATCAACAGATTTTGAGTTTTCTAAGAATGTGTTTTTTAGACTAAATTTATATACTAATATGAAAATCAATTTTCAACTTCTTATAGCAAACACAGTCATTTGGCAGCAGTTTAAGAAAACAAGAAACAAAGAAGTAAATGGCCGCTTGTGGTGTCTTCCTAGTTTTCGTCAAATTGTCAATTTTTTCCCTATGAAACGGCGCTGTTTTGATACAAAGACAAGGAAGGGAGTTGTGAGCCATTGGATCTCATTTTTGGTGTGTTGTCAAGCCCACAACAAAACCCTCACAAGATCCTCACAGAGAAATCCTCATAGAGGATCCTGATCCGGCCATCAACACTGTCAATGTTTGCTGCTTCGATGTCCATAACCAAGAAGAAAACGATTTGAAGAGAATAGAGATTGAGATGAAACAATTGAAGATCGATCTGAGTCCCAGCGGAATCGTCGTTAATTGTGGGGTGGTGGAGGTAATCAAGTCGTTAAAACTATCAATCTCGCCTCACTGCTATATTCAAATTCCACTTCTCTCTTCATTGCCGATACTCTTCAACTTATAACCCTAATCAAAAGAGGCCGGAAAAGTAAGCCTTTTGCAATGTCCTATAGAACCGATTTGTATAAGAGGTTTGCACATCAAGATCAACAAATTGAGCGATTCAAATTGTCCAATATCTAGCGTCAAATTACATGAGAAAAGTTAATGTGAGAGGATTACTTTTGGGATAATTATTTTTGTTTTCAATGTTACAGCCGGCTCTCTCTCTTGTGTGTGCCGTGTGGGAATTTTTTTTGGGTATGGAGTATGTATTGCCGTATTGCCAGTACCCAAGCATGATCCGAGTCGTCCAAATACATTTTGGGTGGTCCAGACTGATTCCCTCTCTTTCTTCTCCTCCAATCACACTCTCTCTCCTTTTTCTCTCTCTAAATTTGAACCGTTGGATCTCGTTGTGGACGACTGAGATTACCGAGCGGGTATTACGTATGCAATACCCGCCCGGCATTGAAAAATTTCTCGCTGCGTGGTGATCAAACTTGGGATTCCAATTCAAATTTTACGTACAAAAGATTCTGGCTAGTGGCGCGTATATTAAAAGAAGCAGAACACCTGTCCACTGTTGCCTTCCCTGCCACTTTCTCCCAAAATTGTGAGAGAGAGAGAGAGAGAGAGAGAGAGAGTCACCACTCCACTCCACTCCACGCAACAATGGCGGCATCAGCTCTGAAGCGGCTCCTCCTTTCCCCCAAATCCCTCCTCTCCTCCTCCTCCTCCTCTTCCGCCTCTCGCCTCTTCTTCACCACCGCCGGCAAACCATGGCCCCCTCCTGGCTTCGACACGTCCCTCCCTCCCCCCCGCATCATCCATTTGCCCCAACCCTTCTTCGCCTACGGTACCTAATTCTCTCTCTCTCTCTCTCTCTCTCTCTATACTGATTGCTAATTAAGTGTATTTCTGATCTGTTCGTTCATATTCTGTAATTAAGTGACATATATTCATGAATGCGATTAATTTGTTGTGGTGGTTAATCAGAAACGGAAGAGGCTCTGAACATAAGGGAGGATATGCCCGGGGTGGGAAAAGAGGATGTGGAAGTGCTGGTGAAACCAAACCTGCTGCTTTTGAAAGGGGAGCGGAAGATGGAGGCTGAGGAGCGCCGAGTCCCCGATCGCGCCTGGACATATGGGTATTATTACAACATCTGCGAGAAGAAATACCATCTCACTCAGGTTAAGGCCTCCATCAGGAACGGTGTGTTAACCGTTGTCATTCCCAAGGTCAAGGGCTACGTATCATTCTTGCGAGAACAAATACCGTCAGGTTGTTGGGTTTACGGTGTGTTAGCGAATTTTTCGGCAAACTACTCCCGTTTACAAAACATATTGGCAAACTACTCTAGTTTTCAAACATTTTGTAAAACTACTCTTTAACGCGATGTACGATCGCGTTACCTATTATAAAACGCAATCCACAATCGCGTTTTTTTTATTACGTCTCAAATGTGTTTTAACTTGTGAGCAAATTGTGGCTGCCAGGTGGATCGCATAGAAAACGCGATTGTGGATTGCGTTTTATAATAGGTAACGCGATCGTACATCGCGTTAAAGAGTAGTTTTACAAAATGTTTGAAAACTAGAGTACTTTGCCAATATGTTTTGTAAACGAGAGTAGTTTGCCGAAAAATTCTGTGTTAGCTGCCCTAACCTTGACTAGTAGGAGTACTTTTGCTGATTAAGTGAATGAATACAGTATCAAATTAAACTTGTTTTTCTTTGTTTTGACATGGGAATTTCATGGATGTTGGTTATTAATGCTTGGATTACTACTTGTTTTGCTTATTCTTGATTCTTCCATCGATCATTCAAACGAATCCAATGGCTTCGTTAGGGCTTTCTATTGGAGTACTATATTATCCTTCTTGGATTTCATCACTTTCCCACCTTGAATAATCCAAATGAATCAAGAAGAAACATTGTCGGAATGAATTGCATTAACGATTGTACCTCGATCGGAGATATGTCTCTATTGCATGGTTCCGCAATTTATTCTAGTCTTGGTATGTTTGTATCGGGGACTTTCTTGGTACTATATCCGGTGTTTAAAAATAGAAAATGAGTTGAGCAACAATTCATGTTTAAAAAAGAGCGAGACCAAAAGCAGGATGAAGGGCTCTTTCTTCTTGTTGAAGAGGGCAGCGGAGCATAGCAACCAACCACTAGGAGCAAGTTTAGTGCATTGGAGATTGCATCACGTTGATTAGAGAGAGTTACTCTTGGTGCATGAAGGACCTTTGTGTTGGTTAACCTGAGAGGCAACCTTCAGATAATTATTGCAGGTACTCGTTTGCTGCGTCGTTTGTATTTGAGAACTGTAAAATTCACCGCATTAGATAGTATTATCAGTTTCACAATTATTGAAAATTCAGTTATCGAAATTTATGCTTTGCAAAGAATGTCTTTTCAGCAAAAAGGTAGGTTACATGCATTTCTTTATCATGTTTTGCACTGCCAAAACCCATATCTTAGAACATCAGAAGCCACCTGTTATCTACCAGTATTCACTGAACATGAGAAATAACTCATCCTTATACGCAAAATAGCCGAAACTCGTGTCTTGGCCAAGGTAAGTCGTTCCACAAATTTGTAACCTACCACAATCCACAACATAAGTAATATACATTCAAAATCTCATTGAAACATAAACAAGCTCAGCCAGATCAGTTGTTGATATTAAAATTCTGCAATTTTTTTGAATTCTGAAAACTAAGTGTAAAATTGCACCTTTAGAACAAGCTTTTTCTGTTTTTCAGCTTGTTTATTGCTCTGAATTGCTTCGTCCTAGCGAGTACAGCACAATCAAGAGGTTTGTCTATCCAGCCACGGGTCCTCTGGTTCACAGATCAAGATATGATACAACTAAACAAAAAATTTGAATCAAAATCGTGATTATTTTTCTCATCTGTTATTTTCTGTTACAGTGAGGATCCTGACATTCACTTTAAGTACATTGAGGCTGCTGCAAATAGTGGACAAATCAAGGAGGTCGAACATGTGATAGGAGAATTAAACTTCTGTGACGCTGAAAAGACAATGAACTTCTTCATGGAAGCAAAACTTCCCAATGCATGACCACCACTTATCAATGTATGTGATCGCTTTGGATTTGTTCCAGATCTGACTCACTACCTATATTCAAAGTTTCAAACAATATGCTCCGCTACATTGAAGGCTACGTCGTTCAGAAGGTAAGAGTTATGTCAAGGATCTTAGATAGCATTTGTTACTTGAAAATTCATAGTTTTGTGAAGTATGCAGTGCTGAACTCTTGTTGGATTTCTCTGGATAGGTAAACCTAGTAAATGATCCATTAGTTGTAAGGCAACTGGTGGATGATGAGCGCCCTGAAGATTTTATTGAAAGTCTTATTCTCTCTGTCCGTTCTCTGCTTCCAGCTGAACCACTGGTGGATGAGTGTGACAAAAGGTCAGGTCCCAATCTCTGCCTCCCTTTCTCTGTCTCCTTAACTGCTCCGAATCCTCACACTTAGCTCATGTTCTCAGGAGTGGACTTCGATTACTTACCCAGTTCTTAGAGCATCTTGTGAGTGAAGAAGCCAAGATGTACATGCTCACAATGCTCTGGGAAAAATCATAATAGACAGCAACAATAATCCAGACAAGTTCTCACCACAAAACCCGTACTATGATTCACGTGTTGTGGGCAAATATTGTGAGAAGTGTGGTCCCAGCCGTTGTTGCTTACCGCGGAGGACAATCTGACAATGAGCTTATCAATGTAACAAAAAACAACTCCCTATTTAAACTGCAGGCCAGGTTAGTATTTTTTTAGCTTAGTACCTGTATGTTGATGGTGGTTGAGAGGGGGTTTATCTAACCCATTTTTCTGTTTCACGTATGTAGTTGAAAAGATGGATGGTGATATACTGATATGTGGGAGAAGGTTCTTGACCCTGAGAATGAATTTAGAAGACAGCTTAGATCAAGTTGTATCTACTGCTTTGCCTGAGAGCAAGAGGCCAGAACAAGTTTCTGCAGCTGTTAAAGCTTTCATGACTACTCATCTTCCTCATGAATTAATTGACCCTCTTGAAAAGATTGTGCTTCAAAATTCTGTGTTTAGTGGAAACTTTAATCTGCGGAACCTGCTTATCCTGACTGCCATTAAGGCGGATCCATCTAGGGTATTGGACTACATTGATAGACAGATAACTTTGATGGACCTGCGGTTGGAGAAGTGGCAGGGGAAGCCCAACTGTATAAGGAAGCTTTTGCAATTTTCAAAAAGCTTAAATTGAATGTTCAGGCAGTCAATGTGTTACTGGATAATTCATTGACCGGGCTGTTGAATTTGCATTTCGTGTCGAAGAAGACACTGTTTGGAGTCAGGTGCCCAAGGTTTAGCTCAGGAAGGGTTTAGTGTGCAAGGCAATTGAGTCATTTATGCGCACAGACGATGCCACTCAATTCTTGGATGTTATTCGTGCTACTCAGGATGCAGGTGTTTATCAAAACTTGGTGAAGCACCTTCTGATGGTTAGAGAAAAGACCAAGAAACCAAGGGTTGATAGTGAGCCTCATTTATGCATATGCAAAGATCTATCTGTTCACCAATTGAATCCACCGAATAATAGTCAGATCTATTTTGAGCCCGAATGGAAAGGCATTTTAATACAAAGTGCCTTGTATTTCACACTGTTTTGAGTTGGGTATTCTTGGCATTGTAATCATTTTCTTACTCCTATTGGTTTCACACGATTGTACTAAATTGTTAGTGCTAAATTGTTGTGGCCCGTGGAAATTCATTATTCCATGAATAGAAGCCAGTGGCTTGCGAAGAACAGAATAGTTGGATTATTCCCAAAACCAAAACCCAGAAAAGCAGTCTTACAAATATCTACTTCACCAACAGAGTAGAAGTGGCCTGGAATTTCCATCGCATTTCACAGACAAAAAAGCAACGTACCGAGGCTGCCGGATCATTTATTTGATTTGGTGATGTGTGTTATGTCGTCTGTTTTTATTTGTACTCGGTAGGTTGTAATAGTCTTATTAATGAAATTCTTCCTATTTCTAAAAAAAAAAAGAAGCAAGTCCATGACCATAAGTTGGTGGCTGGTTGATAATAACATACAAATCTTCCCCAAGATCTCACGAGAAGTTTTTCGTATTTGTTTGCAATTCCTGAAATAGAATAGTTTAAAGAGTGAGTTTCACCCAAAATTTGTCAAAATAAGAGCATCTCCACTCCTTACTCAAATTTACACTCAAATTCAAATTTGAGTAAAAATAACCAAAAACACCACTCCACTCCTTACTCAAACCTATTAAAAATTTGAGTCATTTTCTGCCTCTCAAATTTACAATTATGCCATTAATGAAACCTTTACTTAAATTTATGCCCACATTTGCTTTTGTCCATTGGAGTGTTCTGTGTCAAATTAAGTAAAGGGTGGAGATGCTCTGAGGGATGCTAATAATTAAACTAAGACCTTGTTCTTGAATGGATTTTATGAGATAAAATCTAATTTTGATAAAATGTAGTTTTGTTTAGAGGTGTGATAAAATGACATTGTTTTTCCAATGGATTAAATTTAGGGTTGATAAAGATGTTTTGTAAATGATTTTGTTAGATAAAATCTAGTGTTGATAAAATCTAGTTTTGCTAAAATCCGTTGAGAATGTTAAATTTTATTAAAACTAGATTTTATGAGATAAAATCCATTCAAGAACAAGGCCTAAACTATAATGCTAAGACCACCTCCATTAGTCTCGCCATCAGCTCCGGCGAGATCTTTTTGGCGAGTTTTCGGCGGAAATCAACACCCAACAGGCTCAGCAACTACCTCGCCAAGAAAATCGCGGCTACAGTACCTCGCCACAGGCAGCGAGGCTTGGCGAGAGATCGCGAGCTCGCCAGGTGAAGCTCTCTCTCTCTCTCTCTCTCTCTCTCTCTCTCTCTTATCCGGAAAACACGAATCACCACAGGGGTGATCGTAAAATCGATTTGACCAAAGAAGGTTGAAGGTCTCGTCCTCGCGATGTCGATGGTATAAGACTCGTCGTCGGAGAAGATGGTCAGAGCTCGCACGCGCCGGTGAAGTTCCGCGCGT
Source organism: Vaccinium myrtillus (assembly GCA_016920895.1). Taxonomy (NCBI): domain Eukaryota; kingdom Viridiplantae; phylum Streptophyta; class Magnoliopsida; order Ericales; family Ericaceae; genus Vaccinium; species Vaccinium myrtillus. Next base: position 32,585,159 of record CM029279.1, read on the forward strand.
GCGAGAGAGTGAGATCCACTCTCGCGGTTAACGTGCACGCGTCGTACTGGTAGAAGGACGAGTCAGACTTTTTTTTTTTTGTTGAGCCAAATGGCTAGTCTGTTGGGTAGAGGTGATATTTTATGGTTAGCTATATCAGTGTATGTCACATTTTGTAGCCAATTTGGTGAGAATTTTGTTGAGTTTGTTGGAGATAGCGGGGGTGTTCCACTAACTTGGTTTTTTGAAAAAATCGATTTTTCACTGTTTTTTATGTGATGTATTGTGAGAGAATGATCTGTCTCGGTGTTTGGAAAAAACAGTTTATTGTTAGTGGAACAAAACAGTCAGGGATCCCGAATCTGGGATTCGTAATTCCGGATCAAATTTTCACGATCCGAACCGTCCAATGTGTTTAAAATGTGTTTTTAAGGGTCCCAGTGAGAAATCATAAAAAAAAATACCGGGAAGAGCTTGATCCAAGCATTTTTTCATAAAACTGTATATATACAGTTTTTGTGAAAAACTGCTTGGATCAAGCCTTTTCCGGTATTTTTTTTGAAGATTTCACGCGCGGACTTTGGAAAACACATTTTGAACACATTGGACGGTTCGGATTATGCAAAAACAATTTTTAAAACCTCGAAAACACCATTTTTTTTCTTCAATCCGGGATCCTTGACAGAATCGCCGGTGTATATAGCCCCCTGCAAATCTCATCCCCTCCCCGTACGACCAGCGAACCACGACAGTCCAAGACTCCAAGCACGGGCCTCTCTCTCACTCAATTGCATTTATTGCTGCTGTGCTGCGTGGTGATCAAAGTTGCAAGGATTCCAAATTCAAAAAGAAAAACCATAGTACTACAGATTCTGGCTATAGGCGCGTAAAGCATACTCCACCGTAGAGTACAGTAGTATTTCCCCCTTCTCATGACAAAGCAGCAGAACCCGCCGCAGCTGTCTACTGTCTGCCCCAACTTCCTTTTTTCTCCCGAATTCCATCAGATAGAGAGAGAGAGAGAGAGAGAGAGAGAGAGTCACCAGGGCAGGCATCAATGGCATCATCATCCTCACTCGCTCTGAAGCCACGACTCCTTTCCCCCAAATCTCTCCTCCGCCCCTTCACCACAGGCAAACCATGGCCCCCTCCTGGCTTCGATCCCTCCCTCCCTCCCGCCAGCTTCCGCCAATTTCCCCAACCCTCCTTCTCCTACGGTACCCAACAATAATCATGGATTTTTTTCATTTCTCTGTGTTATAATCATGTTTTTCATTAAATACTAGGACGATTTAAGTAAAGTTGCAAAACCACATAATAATAATAAAAAAAGATTAAGAAACCCTTATTATTCTGCAAAACCAAAGCCCTAATTATTTGAATCCCAACAATAATCATTTTATGATTTTAGCTAGTCAACCTGCAGATTTTCTGTGTTTTTGCTGCTTCTTGGTCTTCATTTTAGTTTCTCTTTGGCAATTTAGATTTCCGTGATTGATTTCTGTGGTTTTGCTTCCTTGGTTTCTCTGTTCATTTTCTCTATTTTGTTGTGGGTTAATGAATCAGAAACGGAAGAGGCTCTCCACGTAAGGGAGGACATGCCCGGGGTGGCAAAAGAGGACGTGGAAGTGATCGTCAAACCAAACCTGCTGCTGTTGAAAGGGGAGCGGAAGAAGATGAAGGGAGAGATCCCCGAAGATTGCGTCTGGGTTTACGGGTTTCACTACAACATCTGCGAGAAGAAATACCATCTCAGCCAGGTTGAAGCCTCGATCAAGAACGGCGTCTTAACCGCCGTCATTCCCAAGGTCAAGGGCTACGTATGTGATACTCCTTCTTGCCCTGCTGGCCACCCTAATTAACCTTCAGTATTACTACTTTTGTTGATTAATTAGTGAGTGAATATCCAATTAAACTTGTTTTTGTTTTTGGCATGGGATTTTGATCGATGTTGGTTATTAATGCCTGGATTACTACTTGTTTTGCTTTATTCTTGCTTCTTCGATCAATCATTCACTGATGAGTGATGATGCCGGATGATTTTGATGATGCCTCACCTGAATCTGTGCCTATTGGGTATTCCCAGTGTAGAAAATTTGTTGGGTACCACGTGGCCGAGTCTACGTGGTACCCGAACCTTGCATCCGGGCCATCCAAATCAAAACCCTCTCTCTCCATAATCTAGACTGTCCAAAACCGAAGTGGATGGCCGAGATCGCGTGCGTGGGTACTATGTGGTACTCGCTCAACACTGAAAAATTGCTCCACGGTGTGAGTCATGATCAAAATAGTTGACGCGCGGTCCGTACCGAAATTTATTGGCATTACATGAAGTGCAGCTAAAATTGATGGAATTGGGGATCCTGTAGTGTTGAGCCGCACTACTTCCGAGCCGTTAATCGCGCAATCAATGGTCCGAATTTCATCTCGGCACTTGCATGATACGAGCTGTTTATTGCCGAGATAAAAGAATGTTTATCGGCTAGGATGCTGCGCACCATGGATTAAAGAATGTTTTCGTTGTAATCCTATGTTTCTAGTGGGATAGGGTTCCATACTCTAAGAAGCGTCGAGTACCCATTTATTCTAACCTGACCTACTAATCTGTTAGCATCCTCTTCTCTATGTTGTGCTTATTGGTTTGCTTGGTATTCTCATGGGATATCTCATGAAGAATTCATGAGCAACCAGTTTGCTCGCCTATTAACGTGTCACTTTTTTTTTCATTCGTTAATCCTAATTTATTACATGGGGGAAGGAGGGAATGAGACTCGATCCTGGGATGCATTGTGGGGCATCTAAGAGCTCTATTGCATGAGCTAGCCACCATCTGCATTAACATGTCACTTTGTTTGTTCCAAATTGTTATACGTTGGTGGGTAAGGGTTTTGTATATGTACTATTGAGGTTTTGCCATTAGGCCAAATACGTACTTATCGAAATTGAAATTGGAAGGTGTATATGTCAAGCGCCATGGCCATCAACACCATCAAGGTTTGCTACTTCGATGTCCATAATCGAAAAGCAAATGATCTTAAGAGAATAGAGATCGAGATGAAGCAATTGAAGATCGATCTAAGTCCTGGCGGAATCGTCGTTAATTATGGGGTAGTGGGGTAACTAAGTCGTCGATAAGTACGTATTTTGCCATTAGGCCAAATACGTACTTATCGAAATTGAAATTGGAAGGTGTATATGTCAAGCGCCATGGCCATCAACACCATCAAGGTTAGCTACTTCGATGTCCATAATCGAAAAGCAAATGATCTTAAGAGAATAGAGATCGAGATGAAGCAATTGAAGATCGATCTAAGTCCTGGCGGAATCGTCGTTAATTATGGGGTAGTGGGGTAACTAAGTCGTTAAAACTATCAACTTTACTACTAATTTCTCCTCACTACTAGATTCAAATTCCACTTCTCTCCATTTAACAAATTCCACTTCTCTCTTCACTACTGCTCCTCAACTTATGACACTAATCAAAAGAGGCCGTAAAAGTGAGTCTTTCTCAATGTCCCATCAAACCTAATTGTAAGAGGGTTTACACATCGAGATCAACAAATTTGGCAATTCAAATTGTCAAATAAGATTACAAATGAATTTTAAGTTAATGAGTTTGGCCCTTTATTTTTTTATAATTGCACTTCAAAATTTGTCTTTTATACAAATATATATATCGAAGGTAATTGATTTTCACACGCCCCAAATTGATACCCACACCTTTTTTATCTTTCGACAAAAAAGGGGATGTGGGTAACAATTTGGGAGGTGTGGAAATCACTTCCCATTTTGAAGAGCAATTATGAAAAAGTAGACTGCCAAAATTATTTTCCTTATTTTTTTTATCGGATCTCATTTTTATTTTTTTATTTTTTTCCCGTCAATGAGATGTGACCGTAAAGGATTAAGGTGTGATGTAGCATCCCAAAAAAAAAAAAAACCGTAAAGAAGTACATTACATCCCAAACAATGGCGTGGATAGAATCATTTCCAATTTCCACACATTTACGTGATTATTTTTGTATTTAGGTGTATTTTCGGTGTATTTCTAAACTTTTTTATTTATTTAAAAAAAGCAATAGAAGATGTTACGCTTAATATCTTAACTCCTAAGCAGCAATCCATTTGTTTTGTGTGGTGTTATCGGTTTATTATTCCTAGTTTACATCTTACTAACTGATTTTGTGTTCCTTTTTGTTATGATGCTGGTTTTTTTGCATTTTAGTTGTTTCTCTCGGGAGTTCTAATCTTCTCGCTGCATGGCGATGCCCTCCTCTTTGTTGTTACTTGGCGTATATACAAATACGTACTATTTTCTTTCGCTGATAAAAAAAAACCTTGTAAGTATTTTACTACTATTAATAATACTATTAGTCAACATCACAAATTTAAGTTATGGCTCGTGTTGTCAATAATTTCTACTATTAGAAGTAAACGTAAATTTTAAATGGATGAATTTAATATGTGATTTTGAATAAATTATAAAGTATAGTCAAGGATGGAAATATGAGTGGGCTTATGGGGGCCTGAGCCTCCCTCTAATTGAAAATCTCTACAATTAGCTATGTACATTTTGTTCATAGTACTTTTTATATTTGAGTCAGGAATTTGTTGTTCATGTTATGGCCCCCTCGTATTTGAAATCCTAGCTCTGTCCTTAAACATTGTTATAAGTGACATGCGAAACTAGAATGGAAAATTAGAAAACAAGGGGAAAATTAAAAAAATTGAGTCCATCAGAATTCATCATTTGGACTGAGTTGAACCGAACGGGGTGGGACCAAGTTAATGCTAAGCAGCACCATGCTAATCCGTGTGCTACTCTTTGCTAGTTATAGTTGTGCTAATCTGTGTCCTCGCGAGGACAACAAGTGTCGGGGGGGAGGGTTAATAAAAAGGGTCAAAAAGAGGAATTTTCAGTCGATGTGGGATCTCCTTCTTGCCCTGCTGGCCACCCTAATTTCTCTAGTAGGAGTAGTACTACTCTTCGCTGATTAATTACTAATAAGATCCAATTATACTTGTTTTTGTTTAATGATGCCTGATGATTTTGATGATGCCTCACCTGAATCTGTGCCTATTGAGTATTCCCAGTGCAGAAAATTATTTGGGTACCACGTGGCCGAACTTACGTGGCACCCGAACATTGCATCGGGCAGTCCAAAAGTATATTGGACGGCCCAAATTGAAGCCCTCTCTCTCCATAATCTAGATCGTCCAAAACGAAGTGGATGACCCAGATCGCGCGTGCACGTGGTACTCGCTCAACACTGAAAAATTGCTCCACGGTGTGAGTCATGATGAAAATAGTTAACGCGTGGACCGTACCGAAATTTATTGGTATTACCTGAAGTGCACCTAAAATTGATGGGATTGGGAATCCTGTAGTGTGGAGTCACACTACTTCTGAGCCGTTAATCGCGCAATCAATGGTCCGAATTTCATCTTGGCACTTGCATGATCCGAACCGTTTATTGCCGAGATGAAATCCAAGCCGTTGATTACCGAGATCAATGGCTGGGATGCTGCGCACCATGGATGTTTTCGTTGTAATCTTATGTTTCTAGTGGGATAGGGTTCCATACTCTAGGAAGCGTCGAGTACCCATTTATTCTAACCTGACCTACTAATTTGTTAGCATCCTGCGGATAAAAAAAAAAAAAAATTGTTAGCATCCTACCTTCGGCAAAAAAGGGTCATATTTGCGATCTCTTAGGGTTTCCGCTAGGGGAGGTGTTGTGCGGCCCTCGGCCATCCGATCATGTTTTGGACGGCTCGAATGTGTTTTGATTTTTTACCGGTAAAAATAAATCGAAATTAAATTAAATTTGCCGAATGCATCCGGACCGTCCAAAACACGATCGGACGGCTGAGGGCTGCACAACACCCCCATTTCCGACAAGCAAAGCCGTAGTGTGCACGGTTTTGCTTTTTCATAGCTTTATTATTAATCACATTTGGCTTTAGGGAAGCATGTTGAAGGCAGTTCCACACTTTTTTTGTAATACGTGTAGGTTCTACTAGTTTTGCTCGCTTATTAATGCGTCACTTTATTTGTTCCGGATTGTTATACTTAAGTGGGTATGGGTTTTGTATATGTATTGAGGTTCTGCCATTAGGCTAAATACATACTTATCGTATCAAAATTGGAAGGTGTATATGTCTAGCGCCACGGCCATCAACACCGTCAAGGTTTGCTGCTTCGATGTCCATAACTGAGAAGGCGAGAAGCAAACGATCTGAAGAGAATAGAGATCGAGATGAAACAATTGAAGATCGATCTAAGTCCTGTCGGAATCGTCGTTAATTGTGGGGTAGTGGGTTAGGCGGAATTGTCGTTAATTGTGGGGCAGTGGGGTAACCAAGTCGTTAAAACTATCAACTTTACTACTAATCTCTCCTCACTGCTAGATTCAAATTCCACTTCTCTTCTGTCCCTAAACATTGTTACAAGTGACATGCGAAATTAGAATGAAAAATCAGAAAACAAGGGAAAAATTAAAAAAAATTGAGTCCATCAGAATGTAGGTCGACCAGTTGCATTCATCATTTGGACTGAGTTGAACCGAACGGGGTGGGACTGAGTAGCTAAGCAATACCATGCTAACCCGGGAGCTACTCTCTGGCTACTGGCTAGTCGTGTGCTAATCTGTGTCCTCGCGAGGACAGCAAGCAAGGGAGGGCGGGTTAATAAAAAGTGTTAAAAAGAGGAATTTTTAGTCGATGTGGGATCTAGTTCAGGAATTACAAGAGGTCTCTCACTTTTTTTTTTTTTTTTTTGGTAAAAGAGATTTTATTACCAAAAAAAAGAAACTAGATACAAGAGGATCAAAGGGCCATACCCCTAAGCATATCAAAAACAGATCCTAAAAAATTACATGAAAAAGAAACTCGGGTTATACAAGACACTCAAAGCAAAATTTTCGCAGAAATATTCCAGGCTCTACAAAGATCACAATTAACACTATTACCACCCACGTTCTGCCACGTGCAAACTCTATCATGAACATTACGATCGAGCTGCTCCCAAATACCTTCAAGGTTAGAGATTTTGTTGCCAAAAATGTATTCATTCCTTGTCTTCCATGTGTGATACACAGAACCTGTCATAGCTAACTTGTATAACGCTAAAGGGAAGCCTTTATGCTTTAGATGAAAGGTTGCCCAAGATATCTCATGATCCTAATTACCTGGACTCTGACAAACCTTAAACTTATGAAGAATCCTGGACCAAAGTTGGGATGCGAAGAGACAAGAGAAGAGTAGGTGCACACAGAACACACAAACATTAAACTTATGAAGAATCCTGGACCAAAGTTATTTTTTTTGATCAGGGATCCTGGACCAAAGTTGGGATGCGAAGAGACAAGAGAAGAGTAAGTGCGCACAGAACACACAAGGGATCCACTGTCATTCCCTAGGAAATGAGTTTATCCTTAGTCGAAAGTCTGCCCCAACATAGCCACATGATAAAAGCCCATCAAGGTATATTTTGTTTGAACCAAACAATTGGAGCCCATGGACATTTTCCTCCACAATTGATTTGTTGTATTTTGTCCCTCAACATTTTTTTTATTAAGGCTGTTGGGGATGGTTGTCCAAACATAAGAATAAGTTGTCACCATAAGGTTGGTCCTAGGGCTATAAACAAACCGAAATTGGCTTCATAAAGTTTACTTTCTGCTTCGAACTTGAGTTTTAGTCTTGTTTAAAAACGAGCAGTAAAACTTAGCTCGTTTTATATAGACTTTGAAGCATTTAAGGAGGCAGCATTAACATTATCTTAGGCTCAACTCATTTCGTTTCTGAAACATAAAATAAAGCTTGAGCTCGATTTTTAGGTTGTTTACTTGCCGAGCCGAGCCGAGCCGTTTTTTGGTTTTTTCTGTGTGGTTTAGAAGGAGGTCTTTGGTTCTCTAAAATTATACATAGGCAAGATATAATAACCACAGAAGTCAAATTTTCCTTTTTATTTTCGAAAGTAGAATTATGCATATAGCAGATTCACAATTTTAGTACTATAAATATTTGTATGTTAGTATAAAAGAAAAAAATCATTTTAATTTGGCCCATATGAGATTTCACCCGGTTCTAGGCAGTTAGCACTTAGCAGCACTTCATTGTTATGGACCAAATAACCGCCTCGGTCGGTTCAATGCCGATCGGTTCAACCTCTGTCCGTGCTGCAAAGTTCAAACATCGCCTATTTTGCCCGCGAACAAAAACCCTGCCACAGTCTCTCTCTCTCTCTCTCTGCAATTTTCCCGCCAATTGAGTCAATCACAGTAAGTTAGCAGAGGATAGAACGAGAGAGTGATGTTTCAATTTCCACTCTAAATTGAAGCACTAGAACGCAAGCCTCTATCTGCGCCCTGTCTCCGGCTTCGTTCTAGGGTTTCCACCGTTACACTTCAACTGAACATGTCGTCGGAAAACGAGATCGTATTGCGCGACGTCACCGATGCATGTCTCGTTGTCAGCTACCGCATCAATCGAGACCTGGCAGCTCACAGCGACCTTGAAGAAGCACTGGAAGCTTCTAGATACGCCAGTCATCCCTACTCTACTCACCCTAGAGAGGTATACTTCATCCTATTATTTTTTGGTAGCTGAAAGAAAGCTGAGGAAAACTTTTTTTTTTTAAACTTTGATTTTTCAGTGTTTGTGTCATTTGGTCGTTCCTTGGTGTTGCTACAGAGTTAGAAAGGATTTGGTGGATTAGTGTAAGTGCTATAGACATTATAGCCTTTCAGTAGTTAGTACAGTTGGGTGTAGAGAGAAATAATCCTTCCATTGATCAATTTCTTCTTGCCCAAAAAAATCCTTCAGTTAAGTGTTTTAATCACCGGGAAGGGCAAGTGGCCCTTCTTCTGTTCATTTTGCTTCCGGGTGACATTCACTTCGTGCCTCTTATTTTTCTTGTTCAAATAGTTGCTTGTTACCCATAGAAGGTGGGTTTTTAAAGTTTTTTTTTTGAGCTACAATTGTATTGTGGGTGTTGAACACAATTTGTGGTATGCTCAAGCTTTGGTATATGTTCAAGGTACTTTTGACTATTTTAAGGGTTGAATTATGTCTTTTGATCAGTAAAACTAATTCAAGTACTATTAGGGGTGTAAAACATGGTGAAGTAGTTGGAATTGGAACTTGTGGAAGAGAGGGATGAGATAGGTCTAAATCTACAAACAAAACAACAAAAGGGCCTACATTTGAATGGCTAGTGGAGACAGAAGGTTAGTTTGGTGGAACACAGAATTGACTTGGGATACACCATGTTGTCCTTTTCATTTTATAGACATAAAACATGTATATCGTTTGAATATTCAAGATGCAGGAATACCCAAATATTTACAACCCAGAAGCTGCTTAAAATAGAGCTCAATGTAAAAATTGTGCGTGGCAAAGCCTGGTTTTGATATCCAGTAGCCAGGGGTTAAGTTTTTATGTTCCCTTTCAAGTAAGGTTCGAAATTAAGTTCATTTACAGTTATGCGTGCGCTATATCACTCATTCAAGGGAAGTTCTTCAAAAAATTGATCACTCATTCAAAATCATATTTTTCAATCTTGAATTTCCCTTTTCTAAAAAAGTACAATTCTCTATTTTGTTAGTCCTTTGATGAGTTTATAACTTAACAGATCAATTATGCTGCTAAATAGAGAGGAAAGGCTTCTATTCATGATATCATTGCACTAAATACACGGTGTTGAATTCAATGAATTGTTAGAATTCCATCAGATTACGATCTCTTTGTCTTCATAAATATGTTTGGAAAGTAAGAGATTCTGTTGTCCTAAGTCTATAACAGATTTAATTTGTGAAAACTATTTCCGACAGGGGGTTGCTCGCCTTGAGAATACTAGTTACAAAAATAATGCATTTTTTTCTTGGAATCTCTCCTGTTTGGGTAAATCCCCATTATATGCAATTTTGTTTTGAGTATTAAGATTTTCTGTCAGTTAGTTCAAGCATTTTTCGGGGCCGCGGTTGTGTTAACATGCCGGCAGTCTTTGACAAAGGTTGCGAAGAAGAAATTTAGGAGAGAGGCTGAGGGTTGAGCAGCAGATGGTTTGGGAGTTCTAAAGTGATCCTAGCATGATACATATTGGGGATGTTCATTCGAACTGGCCTTATGTGATCTCTTTTTCGCATTGCTTCTACTATGAATACTTGTCTTGCAGATTATGGTTGTTACTTTGATAAAAGTAGAGGGGAATTATGAGATGCTGCCAACCTGAGTTGGTGTTGAAGTTCTTTGATGTGTTATACAGCTCTTATCTCTTTGATAGTGGGGGGAAGTTTTGTGCTAGTGAAAAGTTTGATGCCAGATTGTATGAGGAATTGTGTGGGGAGGAGTACAGGCTTCACTTGAGAGCATTTGGTATGTCAAGTTTCTTATTAAGGTGTCTCTAGTCTCTTAGTATGGCCACCTGTTTTTGTCAAAAATACCGACTGTTGACAAGTTTTGGTGTTGAACGTGCAGGAACTGGAAAAGGTGCATTTGGGTTAGTTGAGTAGTTGGGTTGTTGGCATATCACACCAGTATAATTAGTTTAACACAGCATACGACGTTGAGTGTTAGAAGGAGAGACTCGGGCACACATGTGAAAAGATCAAGACCTTGCCCTTAGACTGGAATATTTCAATGAAAAAGTATATGGGGATCGAGGCCTTGTTCTCTAACTGAATAAATACTACCTTTTGTGGTCCCCAGTTTTGGGTTTGAGGGAAGTAGGAGTTTAGCTTTCTAGAGCTTGCCTTCTCTTTATACCTTCCTTTTGTTTTCCTGGTTGAGCATCCTTTTGGTTTTCCCCCCCTTCCATCTGTCTTTCAGTATTTTATAAACACATACTAGTGTACTTAATGACTTGCTTTTTGTCTCACATGCTGGAATCTGTTTAGTAAAGAAACTGCATGACACTTATCAAAAGAGAGAAGTTAAGAAACTCAATGACTACATAATTCTTCATGTGGAAAATTTAAACAGCCGAGTTATAATTACCTGTTAGTCTATTACGAGAGAAGAATCGAGGAGTTTTTTACATTAACAGAAAACGTATGATACCTATTATACTCTATGTTGTGCATAACGTTAGATATTTACTGATATGTAAATCGCACTAGTGATTGCTCCTCCAATTTGTAGCTTTCGTATTAGTGTGCAATCTCATCTTACATTTAATTGGCTCCTGTGTATGATATCTTGGCTTTTGCTATCATCTGTTAAAGGTTGCTGCATGATATTTTCTGCACATAATTTGTGTTCCTTGTTTTAACTGTTTACCCATTTGTTTAGGGATGGTCAGTGTCCTGAATATAGTGGGGAGGAACAAGCTATTTGTGCTGTTGGCCTGGCCAAAGCTAAACCTGGCGTTTTTGTTGAAGCTATCCAGTATCTTTTGGTCGTAGCAATTCCTGTTGAGGTATTGACTTTTGCCCATCTCTTCTATAACTTTCTCAAATGGCTGCTTTCTGATGTATTCTTTACTTGGATTAATCCCTTTTTTGCTTTCTTTCACTTAATATCACTCAGTTTGGTGATGTTCGTTAAATGTTAAAAAGGAATATCTTTTATGCTGATACTGAAGAATAAATTTTTGAGGGAGGAATAATTAATAGTAGGCCTTGATAGTATTCATTCTCTGATTTCAATTTTCTCAAATTTTATCTTGAAACTCATTTTCTTTTTTAAGCCTGAATTTGGATTTTTTTAGTCAATCACATTTCCATAACTATTTGCCCAGAAAACACCTTTCTTCTTCTGTATTTGAAAAGGGACTAAATAAATCAACCAACTTCCGGGAAGCCTCATGAAGTTCTTCTGTAGGAGTCCAACTTCCATTTGTCCATATTTCGAAAAATATCTCCTCTTTCAATCCTATTCAAATTCCCATAAGAATAGACACTCCAGCTGGCATTTCGAACAGGCTTGAATGCATCATCTATAGGATAACTTCCGTGTTGAAAGTTATTTGTTGGACTTTTTGTCTGATAACCACTATTCTTCTGAATTTCTAATTTCATAGAGAAATCAATGGATTCTGTCAAGTTTCATGGATTAAATTCACAAGGAACTCTAGTGCGCTTGTTTCTTATTATTAGACTCAATGCGAATTAGCAAATGCTCTGGGCATTGGAGGAATACTTGTATGATTTTAGAGACTGCTGCTTGCTAGATGACCTCTTTCTTTTATCTTTTACGCTTACTGTTCCAGTGTTCCCTCTCATCCATCTTGTATCTAAATTTCGTTATTTAATTTTTTGTTTTGAAAGCTAAGCCCTTGCTTCATCTCGTCCACTAGCAAGAATTGATAGAAGTTAAGTAATATAGAGTTTCACACGTACCTCAAGTCATGAATCAGCATTAAATCTGAGTTCTGCCCGGGCCCTACTTTCACACTCAGCTCTTGTACCTATTGGCTTTGAAGTAGATTCTAAAAATTGCTATGCAAGTGGCTGCTATAGTTGTAAGCCTGTTTATGATTCTGGAACTTCTAAAGTTCCTAATCTGATGAATTACAAGGATTTTCTTGGTATCATGACAATAAAGAGGACAGGCATTTCGATTTAATTCATGAAGAATGCGTAATAATTGCAGAACATATAGTACATATGATGCTCTCTACAAATGTCTCAAAATATGTTCAGAGGGCATAAAGAATATGGTTACTATGAAGATATTCTTCACAGAGGACTTGTTCAACAAGTTCGCCGAAATTCACCCCTAGTTGTCCTACGTTATGGTTTTATTCTTTGATTAGATAGGCTTTTACACGAGTGCCTCCTCTGTGGAAGTATATGTGTTTCTCAAGAGGTTTTGTCACTGCAGAACATGGCTAAGGACCAACTTCTTGGGTTTGGCTCAAATTGCTTGGTGTCTTATTCTCTCTTTATGTTTATTTTGATGCTTACATTGCCATTAAGGTAGTTTAGTTTATAGATCGAGTCCTCTAGTGGCGTACGTTCTAGAAGAAGTGACTTTGCGATCTCTATGGTTAATTTGTGGAATGTGGAGTAGACATCCATTCACCAGTAATTTATTAGTAGAAAATTACATTTTTTGCGTTCTTAAGTTGTCCATTGAATATAGCCAACAATGCTTCCCTCTTGGTAGCATTTCTCTCATAGGTAAAAAATCCAGAGGCGTTGGAGGATTACACCTTCCTTAGCAGGAGGATCCTTTTTTTCGGTAAATAGGAGGATCCTTTCTTGCAGTATGTCAAGTATGCCGTTAGAACGGGAAGACACTAAGATGGAATAGACCTGCGAATATACCTCCAGATCTCTTGCAAGATGAGCCTTGGAGGAGAGGGTATTCCTTGTGGACTTCCTAAAGAGTGAACCATATATGAGCCAGATACCCACTACAAGCTAAGGATCCAGGAAGATATTTAAGAATGACGGTTGTTGACACAACCATATTGGCTGAAGGTTTTTTATTCATCAGGACGTTACGACTTTGGTATAGTGGTCAGCCAATAAGTGGTCGTAGGTTTGAATCCTTCTTGAGGAGATTTGATTTCTGAATTAGAGGTCTATTTAACACATCGATATGGTCAGGAATAGAGGATACCAAAGGAAAGTCATGGAAATAACCCTTTATCAGAGAGAAGCAACTTTTCCAGCCACTTGGGGCTGAAATACGGCCCACATTCATACCGTGGTATCTTACTATGGAGATACTTATTGAAATTTTTTAGTACAGCAGATGTAGGTATCCACTATAAGAACTTACTGAAAAAGCATGTTGTTAGAAGAAAAACAGATATATCCAATATCCGTATTTACTAGACGCAAAAATGGGAAAACTGTATGGAACTGGTGATAGAAGTATGGTACGGAACTTATTTGGTTCTTACTCTCGGATTGAGTCTGGTGATGGTGGTGAGTCTAATAAAAGGCAACGGCTCCCCTATAGTCCGGCTGAACTAGCTGCAATGGAGGTTTGTTTTCATTCTGGCAGGTCTTTTTTTTTATTATTATAAGACAACGACATATGACCTCCATAACAATGTAACATAGAAAGGGAGAACAATAAATTCTGGTTTCAGTTGCCTATGTCAACAAATCTGTTTTACTCAAGCACTAAAACCTCTATCAAATAACTTCTTAGCTTAATAAAATTCAGCATTCAGTTTTCAGTACTTTATTTTGAGATTCAGTTTTATCAAAAGGCGCCGTAGTAGGCTGTATGCTTGTTTTGTTTTACTTTTGCAGAATTATTTATGTTTAGATTCATTTCTTCTCTAGTATTGCAAACCTCTTCGACTGTTTTCTGCAGGTGAGAGCTATGGAATGTATCAGGCAATTGCTCCTGAGATGAGCTGAAGCTCTTTTTTTGCTGCAACTCCTTTCACAACATCATGTGGCACGATTAGTTCAGAACTTTGACGCTAATTTGCAACAGTCATTGGTTCAGCTGACATTCCATCAACTAGTTTGTTCTGAGGAAGGTGATCGACTTGCTACAAGGCTCATATCTGCTTTGATGGAGGTAATTCTCTGCGATTATTACATACTCTCAAACAAATTATTACAACTACTATTATTCGGCTAACGTTTTTTCCTCTCTCTCCCGCATTATACTTCCTCTGTCCCTTTTTGCTATCTGTCATTGTTGTATTTCAAACTGTTGTCCTACGAAAGATACCATCCATGCCTCCAGTATTACACTGGTCCTGATGGCAGGGGAATAGTAGATGATATTAGTGGTAGATTACAAGATGGGTGTCCGAGCTATTTCAAGGAAGCAGATTACAGATTTTACCTGGCTGTGGAATGTCTTGAGAGAGCTGCTGCAACTTCTGATACTGAAGATAGGCAAAGTCTTGCTAGAGAAGCCTTCAACTACTTAAGTAAAGTTCCCGAGTTGGCAGACTTGCAAACTGTTTGCAAACGTTTTGCAGACCTGAGTTTGTCCATTTGTGTTAAGCTGAACTCTGAACCTGCGGGTTTTTTTTTTCAGTGTTTGAATTTTCTTAGTGGAATTGTTTGGAAGAAATTATTTGCTTAGTATTCAAATTTTGTTTCCCCAATCATTTTCTGGAAAACGCAAAAAAGGGAATTTTTTGATTAAAGGTTTTCGAAACTTGTTCTGTGAATTTTTTCACCGAGAATCCGATGTGAGAAAACATTGAAATATGAATGAACATCCTCGTAAACCATTCTGCTAAAAGTGATACAATTTGAACAATAGTGGTTATGTTTTGAAATGCAGTTTATAATAAGTATTTAACGAAACTGATCCAAAGAATGATGTTGGATTACAGATTTTATGAAGCTGTGGTTCAGTTGCCTCTGCAAAAAGCCCAGGCCCTTGACCCTGCTGGTGATGCTCTTAATGAGCAGTTAGATGCAGGAACGCGTGAACATGCACTCGCTCGGCATGAGCAGTGTTATGAGATTATAACTAGTGAATTGCGTGCTCTGAAAGGTGAAACTTCTCAAAGGGAATTTGGTTCTCCTATCAGACCTGTCGTGCAATCTGCACTAGATCCAGTCTAGCGAAAGAAAAACATTTGCCAGATTATTCAACTTGGTGTCCAGTCACCTGATAGACTATTTCATAAATACTTGTATCGGGCATTGATTGATTTGGGCCTTGAAAATGAGTTGTTGGAGTATGGTGGCCCTGATTTGGTGCCTTTTCTGCAGAGTGCTGGGCGTGAACCTGTACAAGAGGTGTTGCTTTAGACTTCCTATTTATCAAATTATTTTGTCAGTCCTGCTGACAACTGTCCTCACTTATCATTGCACTTTCACACATCGTATGTTCTTTTTACATATTTAACTCTCTTCTTGGACCTTACGGCCCATTGGGTTGTGTTTAGCATTTTCCATTGATTGATGTTTCTCCTTTCGCAGGTTCGGGCTATTTCTGCAGTGACATCAACAACTTCTCCACTGGGTTATTCAGGAGTACACATTTTGTCCAATCATCAAGCAAAATATTTTGAGCTTCTGCCACGATATTATGTCATGAAGCGGCAGCACGTTCTTGCTGCTCATGCACTGAAAGCATGGCCCGCCCTAACTCCGGGGGAGATGACCGGGAACTGGGAAGTAAGAGAAGTTGATGTGTTTATTTGTTGGTATATTTGGAAGGCTAGGAACAAATTAAAGCCTATATCATGACGGCATGCTTTATATTACAGAACATGATCATTGAGGATGAACGAGATTATAATGGAGTGGCCGATCTCAACTACGTTCCATTGGACCATACCCCTCTTGTAGAAGTTACATACAAGAGAACTACCGACGTTGTGGAATTCATTGGACGCCATCATCGAATAAGGGACAGGGAATCTCATTCTCAACTCCAAGCAGATCTAATTGAACACCACTTGCAAATTTATAGCCAATCATAGTAACTTGTGGTCCGATTCGAATTCATTTATGTACTTTAATTTGGAATCCCAGTAGTCTATTTAGTACTTGGATCTCACGTTTATTCTTTGCAATTTGCGATCCGACGATTGCAACATCTTTTATGTATATTGAAGATGAAATGGCCAATGGATCAGTTCTATCAATGCAAGGAAGCAAATGTATACTCTTGAATTGAGAATTTGTTAACCTCCATTTCCCACATCTATCTATCTCATAGAATGACAATTCCATTGATAACAATTCCATGGTCTGAAATAACGAATCTAGCAGCATGAATAATATACTTCTCCACAAACAAGGCAAACCATGGAAATATGAGCATACAAAATATGCCAAAAAGAGGTTATTTTGCTTGTACTTTTACTTATCAGACCACAAAATGGATAAGCCCCACAGCTTGCCATTCAAGGCTTCCTTACAATTCAAAAAATAGAATTACTGCTATAGTTTTAACCATCAAAACAAGCAACTCAGATACAGCTATACTTATGAAGACTTCAAAAAATGAGAAGTAGCTATACATTTGCAGCACACAAAAACAAGTTTTTGCTACCCCAACAAACAGATTACTTGGCCCTTCTTTTTTCAAGGATTTCCATCTGCCGATGCCTAGAGAATTCTTATTGCTCTTCTGACAAGCCATTGAGATCCATCATCATTACTCTCTCGCCCACTTTGAATTGATCCATTTCAAGCCTTTCTCTCTTAATACGAATTTTCACTTGCTCTTGATCATGAGTTTTTCCAAGCATCTCCAATTTCTTGTCAACTGGAGTAACTTTTTTTTGCATTCATTTATCTCATGCCCCAGACATTTGAGTCGAACTTGTGGTCTGTTGATTCTTTTGTTTCTTCAACCGCGCCTTTTCGGCTTTTGATCCTGTTGGTCGCTCTAAGTCCACAACATTATCTGTTGGTCGCTCTAAGTCCACAACATTATCCGTTGCAACATTGTTGTCATCTAAATTTACCATATATGGAGTAGAAGGACAAGATGCTAGCCCTTTTCTTGGCCTTTTCAATTGATTTTTCTTCTCACACTCAGAGCCGGCTTATAGATTTTGGAGGCCTGAATCGAACTCAATAAACGAGGCCCACCCTATATTTTGCATGCAAAAGTTAGTCAATAGGGAGTCTTTTTAAAAACCGCAACAAAAGATTTACCATTGCAAAATGTAAACCTATAGTTATCCAAAAATAAACAACCGTTGCAATATTCCAAATCCATCATTTGAACATTTGTCTTCTCGCACTCTTAGCGGCAAACGTACTAATTAAGTCTTCATAATCAAGGCTCTTCACCATATCCTCCTCAATGGAAAAAATTGCCAATTCATTTAATCTTTTTTGGACATGGTTGACCGGAGATCAATTTTTACCAATTTCAACGTGAGACATGGCTTATGCAAAAATTATCTAGGCCTAGTAAATATATATAGGTGTCCTAAATAATCGGATGCCCCAAATTTTTGCATTTTTGGTGAGCCTAAAGCCCGGCTTCTTGGGCAACACCCATAAGTCAGCTCTGCTCACACTCTAAGAATCATTTTGGTTGGTTCTTCAATATAACCCAGCAGTGTTCAAACTGGAATGCACTGCCAATGAATTGCTTGTACATATCTTTTGCATTATGCATCTAAAAATAATATAGTCAATACTAGTCGATCAGTTGCAAAGACAACGATAAATGAAAAGTAAAAAGAAAATAATATAGTCAACTACTCTAATTGCCAATAAGCTCATTGAGCCAATGAAAAACTAAGAACTTTATCCTTTCTACAAGAAACAAGACAAGTTTCCTTTTTTTTAAGAGCAACCACAACATGGAAGCAGCCTAGCAACAGGAACCATAGAACCATTAGCATGAAGGGGGAAAAACATACAGCTACACACATTCAGTTGGGTTAGTTAAAAGATTTGTCAAAACAGGGAGTTGAACAAGGTACTTGTTAAAGCATTGGATTATTTCTACACACACCACCCACCCCTTTGGTTACTCAAACACACACACACACACAGCCTTGGAACTACACACATCAGCAACTAAGAAAGACCCCGACATATGTAAGACATGAAAAATTCAAAATCAGTAGCTTAGACATCACCAAGAAGACAGTTTTTTTTTTTTTTTGAAAATCAAAAAATTCTTATCATTTTGTTTGCGGTATATAACTTAAACCAATGAATGTTTGACTAATAGGCCTTGTATATATATATATATATATATATATATATATATATATATATATATATATATATATATATATATATATTGTTTAGATGGTTCTAGCCTTGACAAATTTGTAGGAGGGATTTCATGTCCACTGGAAAATAACATAAGTCCACTGCCAACAAAAACAATAGTATTTTGTTCCATTTGTATAATTCAGGTCATTTAACACACAAAAGGGAAAAAAAATAACGATTAGCTTATGAGTTTGTTTCACCTCAATTTTATTAAGGCATTGGCTTCATTCTACAGTCTGAAAGCAAGATGTTACTATGGGTTTACTCTGGTTAGGTTGACACCTGAGGTACATTGACTCTTAGTCCATCCAAAAAATATGCACCCAGTCATTTAGGACTCATTAGGAGACAGACTAAGACTTACTGAGGAGAAGACGAGATGACATAGGAGGAAATCATCATTTCTGAAATGATATAAAAGAAGGGAAAAAACAGCAGAAGAGATCATAAAAAGAAAAGAAAGAAAATAACACCACAGGACAGCACCCTGAGCAACTTCTACATGATGTGATCTGAATGTCGATAGGAAATTGTATCTGAAAGCTTCCCTAGGCAACCACACATTTCAGTTCTTATAGGGATGTTAATTGAATGTAAGTACGTGATTAGGAAAACACAATGGTCTCCTTTGCCTTATTTGATGCTTATTAAACTATATTCTGGTCATATATGCATCTTTAAAGATTCTACACTTCATCCAGATGTATTAGAATCCCATTAACTTGGGATCTGCTGCATAAATCCTTTTCTGAAACATACCACATAATATACTAGTCATTTACAGTACGAAAACGCAGCTTTCTAAAAATCGGTCAAGTTGGCCGACTAGTCGGCCGCAAGTCGCTAGTCGGAGGTCCCCCGACTTGATCGAAACCTGACTAGTCGGCCAAAAGTTGGTGATTAGTTGGTCAAGTCGGCGATTAGTCGGCCAAAAGTCGCTAGTCGGCAGCCGACCGACCTGGGACCGACTAGCGTCTTTTGGAACCTTGCAAAAACGGAAATGTTTCCTTTCAACTGAATAAAGTGAGCTGATAAAACTTAACCCAAACAAGGAAACCAAGAAAATTTAACCCAGATATGAACCTGCTTTGTTTGATTTTACTTAAATGAACTAGACCATATACTTTTAGCATCTCATTTTACTTAAAGTAAAATCCGTATGTTTGTTAAGAGATTATGATATAGATAGTGAACAATCTCTTGTGTGAAACAATCTCTTGCAACAGATTCTTGATGATTCACACATTTCATCGAACATTTGGAATGCTGAAAAAGACATGAGCAAATCAGAACATTGGGGGATAACAAAGATTTTGATCCAGTGTAGGCAAGTCTATTATCAGGGAAAAAAATTCACTAAAATCATTTTCGATTACTTATCATTCGATAATTGATTCACGTGATTCTTAACATGGTTTATCATCTTGAAAAAATCTACAACATGAACTAATCAGATCGTACTAACAATCTTTTAACGAATCACAATCGAGCAATTACTCAGTTGGCATTGTTCTTTTGCAAAGGGGTTGGATTGAATGTGGTCATATCTATTTTTACAAAAAAATATTTGCACTAATCATCTCCGATCATGCACTAATAAGAATTGAATTTGTAAAATAATTAACAACTTTTATCTTATTGAGAAGATCTAAATGTTGAACAGTTTCGATCAGATTAATAATCTCTGAATAAATCTCGAGTGGCGAATTAAGTTGCATAACGATATTGGGAAGCTTCAAAGGGAATACGACGTCGTTTTAGGTACATGACATAGGTTCAACCTATGTCATGTACCTAAAACGACGTCGTTTGGTATCGCCTAAACGGCTCATCTCTTAATAAACGGCTCTCTTATAAACGGCTCATCCTTATAAGACGGCTCATCCACACACACACACACTTTCTCTCTCTCTCTCTCAATCGATTTCTTCATTCCCTTTGCAGCAAACCCATACTGCCAGATGTCGATATACAGGATTGCAAATGGTTTTCAGAGGACCGTCTTAGCTCGCAACTCATTGCTAGGTTATGCTCGCAATGAATTCAGCTCTCTTCGTGATCAGCAAAACAAGGTGCGCCCTCAATCACAACTCTAAACTTGCAGTTCTTATGGGCTTTAAGGCCTCCGTTGCTTATGTGGTTCTATAAAGTTGTAGACTCGTAGTCTTTTGTGTATTTTTTGCAACAAAATCTCGTGGTATCAGTAGGGTTTATGGCGTTAGTTCTTATATATTCCTATAAAGTTGTAGTCTTTGTGTAGGAGTATTATTTACCCAAAAAGATCTTGTGGGCAACTGAGTTGAGGTTTTGAAGTTATGCAACACACACAAGAAAAAAAAATTCTATGTTGGAGCTGAAGTTCCAATTTTTTTTGTGTATTTGTGTCGAGGATGAAAGTTTCAGTCAGTGGTAGACACAGAATTTGGACTTAATAGGCCGAATCATATGTATTTCTACATTATAACAAAAAGTACGTTGTATAAGCTAAAATGTGTGTATATACCCCATAAAGTTTTTCCAAATTAACCTGAAAAAATAGTACGACTAGTGTGGATATTTGTAGTTGTGCAGGGCCCAGACACCGCCCAGTTCCCCCATCCCATAAAGTTTTTTCAAATTAACCTAAAAACTAGTACGACTAGTGCCCGGATATTTGTATTTTTATGGGTTTCATTTGAAAGTTGTTTCAGGTTTTATTTTAAAGTTGTTTCTTGTAATCCAGTCGTTTTGCAATTCTTTGGTTCATAACCAGAATATTTGTCAAGGGGAGAAGATTAGATTCTAAAAATATGTGGCACCACGTATAGTTGGAAATTTAATGATGACCATGTATGCCAAATTTAAGAAAGGCAGTTGCCATGTTCTTCTCCATTTCACTTATTTTATTTTATTTTTTTCTAATAGTTGAGATAGAATATGTAACAAACATATTTTCCTTCATTAGAACTTCGTGTTAGGACTTGATTGAAGTTATGTAGACCCATTCAGCATTAGGATTTATGACAGGGTGTCATCTATTAGTTAGACGAGCCAAAAACGTCTGAATAGTGCCACGATGCTGAGGACTTGCAGAAAGGCGGTCTGTTGATGGGGGATGTCCCTACCCTGGAACAGAGGTCATCGTTTGCAATCTTTGAGGATTTTTCATAGTTTTATTTTCATTTCCCAAGTATTCAATGTTGAAAGACATTTATAGTATGACACTCCTAAGAAAGTGTTCGACTTAGAAATCAGCTTACCCTTGGTTAGAATTTATTAGCCTAACTTCTAAGCTAATTGGTTATTGTATCTTAGCTAATTGGTTGTGTACCTGTTTAAGCTAATTGGTTAAGTCAGTGAAGAGGAAACCATTGCATAATTGATACTGAATCTTCTGTTCAAAAGTCACTTATTTCCAATCTCAAAAATATATCTCCCTCCTCGCATTCTTAAAGTTTTGTGTGGTACTATTCGATTAATTTCTTTTAACAATTTGTTAGGAAACTGTATTGTTTCTCTTGTACGACTGAGCCATTACAATCATTACTAAAGGAATAGCAGTTTTAATTTGTTTTGCTGCATTACTTGTTAAGCAACATGGACTTCAATGTAGGCAAAGAGACAAATTGGGGGGCAATGGAAGGCCCTCACTAGTAAAGAGCAGCAGCTGTTCAAAGACATGGGAAGGATGGAATTTGATGAGAAAGCAAAAAAGAAAGCTTTACCTCCAGTGAAACCAAGAAAGGTAAAAGAAAATTCATCTATTCTAATATAAAAAGGGAGCCCCAATTTGGTATCTCATTTTTTTTTTTCTTTTCCTGAATTCCCAAAGTTAAGTTGGATAAGTGATTTGGATGCATGAAGTGCTAAAAATCAGGCTTCCAAGGGTATTTAGCATGTTCAGATATAAAGGGTGAAGTGAGCCTTTGGTCTGTTCTTAGCTATGAAGCACCGACGCTTCTAGAGGTGTTGTGTCCACGTATCGAACACAGGGACACATATTGGACACGCCACGTGGCGTGTGCCTTAAATTAAATTATTTTTATGTACACTCTCTCTCGCTACATATATGAATATGTATGTACGTACTTGTATATATATTTTTGTTGCTTTGTGGATGTATATCTTACATATATGTATGTGCCAGTGTCTATAATAGTATATAATAGTGCAGATATCTTACATATCAAAAGAAAAATGTATATATCTCTCTCTATAAATTGTTATTGCATTACATTTATGATATACTCCCTCCATCCCAAATTGGTGGACCCGCTTTCTATTTTGGGATGTCCTAAAAAATATTGTCTCATCTTAAAAAACATCCATCAAAACAGGGTCACTTTCCAGTTTTACCCTTAAAAAGTACTTTTTTCCATGTCAATTGGCTTGTCCATTATTATTTTTTATTTTATAACGGTTTTTATTGTTTTGGAAAACTTTGTATAATAAAACTAATTGATATCTATCAAACAAGATCCATATTACATAGATTTTGAGTTTCATATAAAAAATTAGCCCCATAAAATTGACCTCATTAATGTCGACTGGACTTAGGGGCAAAATAGAAAAGGCAATACAAAGTTTTCACACCCCTTAATTAGTTGGATTCCCCAAAAGAGTCAAGCAAATTGGGACGGAGGGAGTGTTTACATATATAATTATTTATTTTTGCCGTGTCCGTGCCCAATTTTCGGAATTGTAGTGTCCCATGTCGGTGTCCGTGCTACAAAGGTTCTTAGTTTCTTAGTTTCCACACTACGAATTTTTTTCCCAACATTTTTCTTCAAATTTTTTTTTTTGGCTCTAATAATATGTTTGATGGCTGTAAGTTTACAAGTTTATGTGCTGGTGAGGCTGCTGCAATATTTGTAGATGTTTGATTCTTGTTCTGGCTTGGCAATAGTGAGATGGAGGTGGTAGCTTATGACCTGGTGTTAGGATATGGAAAAATCTATGTAGCACCAACACGAACACAGAGCGGGGAGAGAGAGATTTTTTGGATGGGTTATTATTCACCTTTTTTGGTTTAATTGAAATCTGTATTCAAACTCCAGCATCAAATGATGGGGAGTGATGTTGTTTATGATAGGGAAAATGCCTGCATAGAGGTTCAGGCTCTGCTCATTCATGTTTGTCATATTGCTCGCCTGCTCTGCTCTCTTTTAACTTTTTTTTTCACCCTTTGTGCTCTATGGATTATGGATTAGTACGAATTGATGTTTCATCCACATTGTTTAGGGAAGGAAAGTGGAATTTCTCGTAATCTTCTTTTAAGCATTCCATCATCCTTGCTTATTTCGATGTAAATGAATGGAATCCACTAAGGTGCAATTAATTTATCTTTTTAGGGTTACCATTCTTTGCGAACATATCAGTAACACATGCTTTGGGGAACCAGGAACGCAGAGTGCTGGTACATCACTCATCTCCTTGAATTTTGCATGCCTCAAAGGAGAGGTTAATTTGACTGCTCTTGAGAGACTTGTGGCAAGGTGTTGGAATCTTAGAAGCCTCAGGTTGAATCATGCGGTTCCACTTGATTCTCTTCAAAAGATTTTGGCACAAGCACCCCAATTGGTCATATTCAAGAAATTTTGACCCATTTTTTTTTTCTCGTCAATTCAAGGGGCTGTAGTTGAGGGGCAAATAGTATAGTGAGCAATGTGAAAGGTGTAGAGAAATAGGTGAAATTGTATTATTAGCTACAAAATGTCAATTGAGCGATTTTTAATTTATATACTGGCTTTGAATAAGTTACTGTAGCCTGGTTCTTTTTAAAGTTATAGTGGCATTTTTCGTGTTTTCCTTCAAATCATGTACACCCTTTCGTCGTATTCATTATTGTACTTCTTACTTGAATATGCAGATGCTAGCACAGACTTCTTTGAGCATGTAGCCGTTCATCGCGTTAGAAGGGAAATCTGTATTGTAAATCCTGCACAATCAGCAGCAGAAACTGCACTACAACAGCTGCAAAAAACAGCCTCTCAAGATGCCAACAAGTTGAAAGCTATGAAAGATGCTCTGAAATTATGGAGCAAGGAAGAATATGGCCCTGAGGTACATCAGGAGGAAAGGGTCATTAGGAGAAATCTGAAAAGTGAAATGTGGGAGTTGGGAAGGCAACTTTTGTTTATGCTTTGGCGGTTATTTTTTTTTTGCTGTTGGATATCATGAGCCTAAACAGATTTCTGGGGCATTGCCATTAATTCTGTCTTGACGTCTACTGCTACTGCTCAAAATTTTGATGCTGCTCAAATCTGGTTTCAGTTCTTGGCTTGCCATTTATTGGCTTTCAATGCCTTGTTTGGTGGACTCCGGGAGAACACTTTGAAACTCCCTTCCACTCCAAGATTCATTGAGAAGGGGGAAAATTTTGAAACCATCTAATGCGTTGGAGGAGAGAGAGAGAGAGAGAGAGAGAGAGAGAGGAGTGGAAGTCGTGCATTGTGTGTGTGTGTGGGGGGGGGGAGTAGCTCAACTGTTTTTTGAGCGCCAATTCTTAAGCCCTTCAAATTAATCCTGGCCTTTAATCTTTTTTGCTTTAAGTCTGAGTCCTTGGGTTAGGTGAAAACAAATTTGAACCATTAATTTTGAGCGTAATAGTTCTAGACCCTTGGCTTTATGTATGGACTAAAAAACTTGTTGTATAGATAGGAAATTTAAAGCCAATGCCGTAATGTGTGCTCTTTTTCTACGTGTGCTTTCTTTTATTCATGAAAATATAAATGTGTTTCCCGTCTTGTGTTTACTCCGTTTTGAGGCTGTTTGATTCCTTGAATTATGGTTATGCACCTGGGGTGCAACAGCACCTTAACAAGATATTGGTGAAACCTGTAGTGCAAATCCAGTACGCTTGAAGAGCACCCCTTGCGTGTGCTAAGATATTGGTGAAACCTGTAGTGCAAATCCAGTACACTTGAAGAGCACCCCTTGCGTGTGCTCACGATGGCGGGCCAAAATCACAGCAGTATATTTCCTCCATAGGAAGCACAGGACACCTAATAGATCAGTTCTATCTTTTCGTAATCACATGGTAAGTGGGAACCTGGTAGTCGAACCTGGTTCAGAACTTTTGGGCAGCATTTAGACCATGGGTATGCTGATATATGGTAAGGGAAAAGGCCCATTACAGACCTCATACATCTGGTCTCCAAAATTGACGAGATAATTCTGGATAATCAACTCGCTAATAAATTGCTTTGCAAATGTAAGATCAGAACAAGATTCATTGCCATTTCTGAAAAGTTCAGAATAAATTGCTTAATCAAAAAGAGTTAAGACCCTCCAAATCATGCCCGGTTCAGATATCATTAACTAATCATGCCCCAGTCAGATATCAACAAAAACATATCGAAGCTTTTTAACCTAGAAATCGAAACGGTTCAGATATCATTAACTAATCATGCCCCAGTCAGATATCAACAAACTCAACAAAAACATATCGAAGGTTTTTAACCTAGAAATCGAAACTACTCCAACACGGCAAAGCAATATCAACCTCAGTAGAGAAGCAGTTTCCTTCCAGCTGCCTTCTAATTTTATCTGGTAAAAAAAAAAAAAAAAAGCCCACGAAAATGGATATGCTTCCTCATTCTACTCGAAACTAGTTTACTCCATTTTCAGGACTGATATCACCATAGGAAACCAACCCTTGTGTCCTCCTGGGGAGCTTGATCTAGATAGGCTGGGGGAAGCAGATTTCACTATTTTAGGATATGTCGTTGGAACAGCTCTGGGTGATTCTTGCCTTGAAGGGCGCTTGTCATCCAAACGCGGCCCAAGACGAGATATCAACCGGACACTTATTGCAGGTTGCCTATCTACAGGGCTAGGGCTTTGTATAGGGTTCTGGCTGCAAGTCAGGCTCCTGTAAAAAAGTAACATGGATTCAGTGGCTATAGAACTGACAAGAAGCAACAACTGAAACCAATGTAAAACTGCAAATACTTCCTCAATTCTAGGTCAATTGTGGTAAACTTCACATGAAATCACTGCTTAAATCTTTCCATATTGACATTTTAGCAAGGTATGCTTGCCTAGTAGCTTTGTAAGAAATGCTCCTTTCAGTAAATCCCTTATTTACCAAAGAAGAGAGAGAGAGAGACCAATGCATGTGAGGAAGTGGCGTAGGCCATTAGTAAAAACCTGGATTTATCAAGAATATCTGTATCATTATGGTGATCGGGAGTTTTATCGGATTTATTCTCTGTAGCATGACAATTGTTCAATAGTTCATCCTTCAGCTTAAATTCTTCCTTTTTATCCATCTTCTGCTCACGCTCCTCCTTCTGCACCATGAGAGTTTCTTTTCCTACAGAGTAGTACCTTTCTCTGCTCCAGCTGCATCTTGAATTTTTTGTTCAGATGTCTCACCACAATCTAGAATTTTTACAAGCCGAGAAGGTTTCCCATCAGCCGTTCCCAACAGTTCAATTTTATTAACTGAATCCATTCGCTTCACAACCTTCCCGAAAACAACATGCTTCCTGCAATAAGAACAATACCAGAATCCCAATTGGGTTCTCTAAGAGAGTGAATAGCAGTAAGAGGTGAAGAGGAGAGCCACAAGAAGAGGGGTAAACGTGGTTAGATATGACAAACCAAGCAAACAGCACCTAGTATGGATGCATCACTAGAAAGGTAAGGATATTCATCACAGCAAGTGTTTCTCAGTCTAAAATAACCTCCAAATACCATTGGCAGCATACTCAGGCCATGAATCCACTAATTATTAGATGATATTTAGATCCTTTTTGTAGAAGCTAAGATTCATGATCCTAGCTTGTAGTTTTCGAATCACAATTTTACAAGTAACTTTGGTAACATACCTGGGCCCGAATCCAGTAATAATGCGATGGAATTTAGATCCTTTAAAGTGCAACGGCTTCCCAGTGGAAACTGCAATGCCCTTCTCACCTACAGAGTACCAAAGCAGAAAGATAATCAAAATCTGACAAACATGTTGATCCAAAATACAATGGCATTACTTGCATTTAAAACATGAAATTTCACTATAATGGCATTACTTGCTGCAAACTACAATTAAACTGCAGATAGAATGTTGGGCCCTTAGTTCTTCGTACAACTATTGGAAATGCAGAAACCAGTCAACATAGTGCAAGCGCACTTAAACACATGAAATTTTAGTATGACTTAATGAGGTCCATGTTCAATTATGATTTACTGCAAACTAAGAAAAATCCATGGTTACAGCACTTAGGCTCCACTTGGATGTATCTGAATTGTAATTAAGGAAATTGATGTTCGCGCAGAAATCCAAGAAACCTTGAGATAAGGATAAACTTCTTGGGCAAAGTGGGCGAGTAATCCTCTCATAAGAACATTAGAAAACCAAGAATAGGTTAGCAATAAGATAAAACTAGAATCGATTTAAAAGGACAAAAAAGGAGAAACCAAAGTCATGTCAAAAACAAGACAAACAAGTTACTTATATTTAGCCCTTGAAGATAAGGAGAGCATTCTTCATCCAAATGCTGCAGCTAACTCAAAATCAGCCTCATTTTTCTCTTCCTGTTCTTCAACTTTAACATTGCTATCTTTCTTTCTTGATGGAGAATGTACTCGTTCCATCAAACCTACAATATTGCAAATAGAGTTAAAGGAGAAAATGGATAGGGTTCTTATATGCATGATAATGTATAACAATGAGCCAGTCACAAAGGTGTCATCCATAAATCATCATTCCTAAGTTAAGGTTGAGCTTCAAAAAAAAAAAAAAATCATATGCAAATGTAATCCTCAAATGCACGTAAAATTGGAAACAAACAGTCGAATTTGCAACACCCATCCATGAAGTTTCAGTCTAAATCACAAAGGCAAAGGTGCTTTCACAGTGCTTCAGTAGTATATTATCGTACTCCCTCCGTCCCTTTTATAGTGTGGAGTTTTCCATTTTGGGTTGTCCCTTAATAAGTGTGTGTTTTGCAAAGTTAATGGGTAAAAGCATGTACAATTATCATTTTGCCCTTTTTTGAAAAGTTAGTGGGTAAATAGTTAATGGGTAAAGTAGAGGATAATTTTGGAAAGTGGAGGTAAAAGATGACGGGAAAAGTGAAAAGTTTAAAGTGGAGATAACGTTGATGTGAAAGGTGTAATAATGATGTTTTTTTAATAAGTTGGATTTACGAAGCCACACTTAAAAAGGGACAGAGGGAGTAATACAATTGCTATGAAAAAATATGTAGAGTCACCAAACATCCAAGATGGAACCACCAAATTTGAAGAGAATAGAAAGATGATACAAATATTAAGAGGAAGCTATTGACCACTGATCATATATGCATAACTCAATCGAATATGCTGAGACATATACCTTAATTCCCTCCAAATACACAGTGTTCTTCAAGAACTGCAACGAAAACGAAAATTTCACAAGTTAAATGATTTATAGTGGCTGTGGATCAAGAAAACAGAAGAAGATTAAGCACACTTACCGAACCTTATTAATTATTGAGAAATTCTAATGTGCCTATAACTTTGGCAGAACGGATTGGAATTTTCGGCAAAGGGAGGGCGCAAAGGGTTGACGCCTATAATTTTGGTGGAACGCTATTGAAGACTTTAATGGAATGCTATAAGTTTGGTGCGAGCGTGTCCTCCCATTCTTATCACAGAACGCTATATTTGCTTCTCTATCATAGCATATCTAAAAGAAAGCAACTCCCTCTACAACGCCCCGAATTGTCACCCAATTCACCTCCTTACCAATACTGCCATGCATGCACCGACATTCCAACTAAGCGAAGCCATAGGCCTTTTAGATCCCCTCCCCTTTCCTCCTTCGCTCTCTCTGTAACTCCCCAATCCTCAAAGTAATTCTTAATTTAACTCTTGCCTTTTAGTAACCACATGTAAGTCATGTAAGTCACGTGGACCATTCCACAACCACCCCACAATTTGTTCCCTTGCCTTTTAGTATATTATGGTTTGGTTTCTTAATTATAAAATACAGGGTGTTACACCCTCCGTCCCAAAATGGATGTTCAAAACTACTATTCACACCTCTTAAAAAATCATCAATATTTTAGTCTTTTATACTACTTTTTACGATTTTAGAAACTTTGTTTAATAAATCTAAGCGAGATCTATCAAACAAGATCCATATTGCATATATAATTCATCATAGCCTAAAAAATATAGATGATTTTTCGAGAGGCATGAATAGTGATTTTGGACATCCATTTTGGGACGGAAGGAGTATCAAATGATACTATTAAAAGCAATATATCTTGTAGTGAGAAAGAGTTCATACAAATCTGCATATATTATGGTTACAGGGAAGTAGCTATCTCATTCTCAATTTCTATTTCAATCTAGAAATTGAAGTAAGTTGTGTAAAGCTAATATGCTCACCAAATTCTGTGTCTACCACTGACACAATGAAACTTTCATCCTCGACACAAATAGACAAAAAAATTGGGAACAACATCGAATTTTTTCCTTGTGTGTGTTGCATAACTTCAAAACCTCAAATGAAACCCATAAAAATACAAATATCCGGGCACTAGTCGTACTAGTTTTTAGGTTAATTTGAAAAAACTTTATGGGATGGGGGAACTGGGCGGTGTCTGGGCCCTGCACAACTACAAATATCCACACTAGTCGTACTATTTTTTCAGGTTAATTTGGAAAAACTTTATGGGGTATATACACACATTTTAGCTTATACAACGTACTTTTTGTTATAATGTAGAAATACATATGATTCGGCCTATTAAGTCCAAATTCTGTGTCTACCACTGACTGAAACTTTCATCCTCGACACAAATACACAAAAAAAATTGGAACTTCAGCTCCAACATAGAATTTTTTTTCTTGTGTGTGTTGCATAACTTCAAAACCTCAACTCAGTTGCCCACAAGATCTTTTTGGGTAAATAATACTCCTACACAAAGACTACAACTTTATAGGAATATATAAGAACTAACGCCATAAACCCTACTGATACCACGAGATTTTGTTGCAAAAAATACACAAAAGACTACGAGTCTACAACTTTATAGAACCACATAAGCAACGGAGGCCTTAAAGCCCATAAGAACTGCAAGTTTAGAGTTGTGATTGAGGGCGCACCTTGTTTTGCTGATCACGAAGAGAGCTGAATTCATTGCGAGCATAACCTAGCAATGAGTTGCGAGCTAAGACGGTCCTCTGAAAACCATTTGCAATCCTGTATATCGACATCTGGCAGTATGGGTTTGCTGCAAAGGGAATGAAGAAATCAATTGAGAGAGAGAGTGTGTGTGTGTGGGTGCTGGATGAGCCGTTTATAAGAGAGCTGAGTCGTTTATACGATACATGCCACAGGTTCATCGAGCCGTTTAGTAAGAGATGAGCTGTTTAGGCGATACCAAACGACGTCGTTTTAGGTACATGACATAGGTTGAACCTATGTCATGTACCTAAAACGACGTCGTATTCCCTTTGAAGCTTCCCAATATCGTTATGCAACTTAATTCGCCACTCGAGATTTATTCAGAGATTATTAATCTGATCGAAACTGTTCAACATTTAGATCTTCTCAATAAGATAAAAGTTGTTAATTATTTTACAAATTCAATTCTTATTAGTGCATGATCGGAGATGATTAGTGCAAATATTTTTTTGTAAAAATAGATATGACCACATTCAATCCAACCCTTTGCAAAAGAACAATGCCAACTGAGTAATTGCTCGATTGTGATTCGTTAAAAGATTGTTAGTACGATCTGATTAGTTCATGTTGTAGATTTTTTCAAGATGATAAACCATGTTAAGAATCACGTGAATCAATTATCGAATGATAAGTAATCGAAAATGATTTTAGTGAATTTTTTTCCCTGATAATAGACTTGTCTACACTGGATCAAAATCTTTGTTAGCAGAGAAGATGATTTGAGCTGAATAAATGAAATTCACGAGCGGGAGAGGGAGAGCCTGGTAGTCAACCTTCTCTTTGCCGGGCCGCTGATGATGATCGAGATGCAGTTTGGGGTGCGTCAATGGAACCACGCATCACAACACACTCTGATTGTAAGTGTCTCTTCTCTTTTGGTTTATGTGATTTTTGTTCTGGGTTCTCATAGTTTCTTTGCCGGGCTGATGATGATTCATGGTGGACGTTGATGAATCAGATTTTCGTTTAAGCTGTAGCTGAAGCCTGAAATTACAAGAGTCCAAAACATTTCTAAGTCACTATTATCCCAAACGTTCTGATTTGCTCATGTCTTTTTCAGCATTCTAAATGTTCGATGAAATGTGTGAATCATCAAGAATCTGTTGCAAGAGATTGTTCCACACAAGAGATTGTTCACTATCTATATCATAATCTCTTAACAAACATACGGATTTTACTTTAAGGAAAATGAGATGCTAAAAGTATATGGTCTAGTTCATATAAGTAAAAGCAAACGAAGCAGGTTCATATCTGGGTTAAATTTTCTTGGTTTCCTTGTTTGGGTTAAGTTTTATCAGCTCACTTTTTTCAGTTGAAAGGAAACATTTCCGTTTGTGCAAGGTTCTAAAAGACGCTAGTCGGTCCCAAGTAGGTCGGCTGCCGACTAGCGACTTTTGGCCGACTAATCGCCGACTTGACCAACTAATCACCAACTTTTGGCTGACTAGTCAGGTTTTGATCAAGTCGGGGGGACCTCCGACTAGCGACTTGCGGCTGACTAGTCGGCCAACTTGACCGATTTTTAGAAAGCTGCGTTTTCGTACTGTAAATGACTAGTATATTATGTGGTATGTTTCAGAAAAGGATTTATGCAGCAGATCCCAAGTTAATGGGATTCTAATACATCTGGATGAAGTGTAGAATCTTTAAAGATGCATTTATGACAAGAATATAGTTTAATAAGCATCAAATAAGGCAAAGGAGACCATTGTGTTTTCCTAATCACTTACATTCAATTAACATCCCTATAAGAACTGAAATGTGTGGTTGCCTAGGGAAGCTTTCAGATACAATTTCCTATCGACATTCAGATCACATCATGTAGAAGTTGCTCAGGGTGCTGTCCTGTGGTGTTATTTTCTTTCTTTTCTTTTTATGATCTCTTCTGCTGTTTTTTCCCCTCTTTTATATCATTTCAGAAATAATGATTTCCTCCTATGTCATCTCGTCTTCTCCTCAGTAAGTCTTAGTCTGTCTCCTAATGAGTCCTAAATGACTGGGTGCATTTTTTTGGATGGACTAAGAGTCAATGTACCTCAGGTGTCAACCTAACCAGAGTAAACCCACAGTAACATCTTGCTTTCAGACTGTAGAATGAAGCGATGCCTTAATAAAATTGAGGTGAAACAAACTCAGAAGCTAATCGTTTTTTTCCCCCCTTTTGTGTGTTAAATGACCAATTCTTCCTGCACACTGATCACTTTCTGATACTTTTATTCTTCATATCGGCAATTCAGGCGTCCGTACCTAAGTAGTGCAGTTCTGCAGGCGAATAATTCAAGTAACAGTGATGGCCTATTAGGTTCTACCCATGGTGCTTTTGATGATGGCATGCTGGATTTGCTTGAAGGAAAGCTTGCTGTTCTTTGATTTCAAATAAAGATAAAAGAGGAATTGGAGGCCATAGCATCTAAGTTAGAGGCATCTCCTAGCACATCTGAAGCTGCTCCAAGTGACCAGTCTCCTGATGTAAGCCATGCTGCTGATGCCAATTTTGAGCTCTCCATATGAGGAAAGGTCAAAGAGTTATCATTGGATTTGAAGAGCATCACTCAACTGTATAACGAGTATGCAGTTCCATTTGAGCTCTGGGAGGTATATCTGCTTCCCTCTATGAAAAATCAGGATTTTATTCATTTATCTAGGAATAATTGTCTGATATCGTTGAATGGTTTTTTTTTTTGGGTCTGATATTTACATATCCCTTGCTATCATTGAATCTGAAGTATGACCTTTCATTCTTTTTATTTATTTACCGGCACATGCTATTACTTGGTTTCTGTGTCTCTTAAATATATTGATAGAATGTCTTTCTTTTCAGTTCCTTCTACTCTTCTTATTTTCTCAGGGTATTTTATTTATTTATTAATTATTGTGTACAATCATACGTGCAGTGATTTTCCTTCCCTTTAAACATCAACTTTCATCTTGCCTGGAGCTTCATGAAAAGCTTCATTAATGCATGTGAAACTATTTTTAGTCCCATCCCAAAAATAGCACCCCCGTCTCTCTCTCTCTCTCTCTCTCTCTCTCTCTCTCTCTCTCTCTCTCTCTCTCTCTCTCTCTCTCTCTCTCTTATATACATACATATGTATGTTTGTTTGTATGTATGTATGTACGTACACACACGCACATGTTTATGCAGATATTGTTAGAGCTTGTCTCACATTGGTTAATTATAACATAAAAAAACTAGTATATGAGCTTGGGCGATCTCTCCACTCGTTGCGATTTGGTTTTGAGTTGGATGGTTTAGCGATATTTATTTATATCCTTCTCTCGTCATTTGTAGGAAGCCATTTGGCCACCGGTTACGGGAATTTTGAATTTGTATTTTCCTTTGGTTTTATCTGATGGGTTTTCCTTCTTTCAGATATGTCTGGAAATGTTGTACTTTGCAAACTATTCTGGTGACACTGATAGTAGCATTGTGAGAGAGACATGGGCAAGGCTCATCGATCAAGCTCTTTCAAGGGGTGGCATTGCAGAAGCTTGTGCAGTTCTAAAAAGGATTGGCTCCCATATTTACCCTGGAGATGGAGCTGCATTACCTTTAGATACATTATGTCTTCACCCTGAAAAGGCTGCCCTGGTACTTCTCTTTCACTTTACTTGCCGTTCGTATTCTTTTTTTGACGTGAGAATAGCCCTCGACAGAGTGTGATGGTGAAAAATGTTTTACATAGCCCTAACCCCCATTCTTTGGATATAAGGTGTTGTTTGGTTTCGTTCTTCTCACAGTCTTTGTTGGTTTGCAAGTTTTTGTTCGGTTTGCATTAATTTTTTAGTTTCCTACCTGTCCCAACTTTTTCTATCTTGTTTAGCTTCCTACCTGCCCCAGCTTTTTATATCTTGTTAATGGATATTGTTGATTTGAATAAATTCCTGATGTCCACACTTTTTACTTGTTTCCGCATTTTTATGTTAAAAAAGACTGAATGTTTTTTTTTCTTTTCTTTTTGGTAGGAGCGATTGGTTTCGGGGGTTGAAACTGTTGGAGATGACGATGTGGCAAGGGCTCTTCTTGCTGCTTGCAAGGGTGCAATAGAACCTGTCTTGAACACGTACGACCAGCTGTTATCAAATGGAGCAATTTTGCCGTCCCCAAATTTAAGGTTACGGCTCCTCCGTTCTGTGCTGGTAGTACTGCGTGAGTGGTCTTTGTCGGTATTTGCTCAGAGAATGAATACAAGTACTGCTGGAGCATCTCTAATTCTTGCCGGAACATTCTCAATAGATCAAACAACAATATTTAGCCAAGGGATTCGTGATAAGATTATAAGTGCAGCGAACAGGTCAATTTCTTACTTTTAGTTTCTTCCACGTTAGTTTTATGAAGTTTTCATTTGAGCAATTGAGATGTGTGCCTTATGTCCATTTGTGAAACTGTTGTAGCCTACATCTTGCTATGAGCCAAATATTATGTTGTATCAGTTACAAAGAATTGTGTTGATAATGAAAAGCCTAAAAGTGACAGAAATATGGTCCTCCGTTAGTTTGCTCATTGCTCAACTTATCTGAAAGTTTAGAACTCTGTTTCCACCTCACCCTTTTCAAACTTAGATTTTAAGAGAAGACTTTTCAAAACCCACACGAGGATTAGAACTGGCTAACTATGTTTGGAAGGATATGTTACTAAGCAGTTCAGACTTTTAAGCACAACTTTCGTGAGCTTTTTTGGAGGTTCTGTATGATTTAGAGCTTGCAAAGAAGAGTTTGGTACTTACATGGGCCTGCTTAAGACTTCTGTAATCAACTTCAAGGCTGATATATGTCCTCCTTCTGCTTAGGTCACATATTTTGCTTCGAAACTCTTTTTGTTGATAATTCCTTGACGATTCGTTGGACTTCTAACTTTGCTCTTTGAACGTGATATTTGTTTTTATAAGCTTAACAGCGTGATTGTATGTTATTGACAAACTCGGAGAAGAGAAAATGAAAATAACAGAAAGACGTAATAATGAGTTTATTATAAATTCTGTTATAGTTTTGCCGCAGTAAACTGTTAGTTTACTTTAAACGCATGCTTTGCTAATTTCAACCGTTCCAAATCCTCAATTCGACGAAATTTCTGTTGGCTGATTTGTTTACTTATGAGTGCTAATTTCAACCGTTCCAAATCCTCATTTCTTGATGATTTTAATATGTTATGTTGTGTTGGCTCGTTCACGTGCAAACGTGTCCTTGCGCGGGGAACATTTTGTACCTAACTATATTTCCAAGCTTCATATTTTTTTTCGCCATTCTGCTGATGCTTCCAATTTTATATCTCAATCTTGTTGATGGAATGTGACAGGTACATGACCGAAGTTCATAGGTTTCCCCAAAGCCAAACAGAGGCTGTCTACCGAGGTTTTCGAGAACTTGAGGAGTCACTTCTAACTCCTTTTTCTTTAAACCAATTTTGATTTTTCTCATTACCTATGGAATGCGTGTTCTGGGTATTTGGTGTCCAATAAGGTTATATTGTATGTTCCATATCACACAGCGGCAAGCAACATTTTTCATTCTTCATTTCTAATCTATTACATGGGGAGGGGGAATGAGAGTCGATCCTGCGATGCAGTATGAAACATTCAAGAGTTCTACCGCATGTTGCTACCACTTGCGCGGCAAGCAACATTTACTGACCTAATTTATGTGTAAGAGTGGTCTTCGTCTGAAGAGAAACATATTCACCAACTTAAGGTAATATTCCTATTTTAGGGTTGTATTCAGGACAAAGATTTGGGTGAGGAAAATTATACGATCCAACCCTCAAATCCTTTGATTTTTATTTGAAGATCCTGTAATGTTTCTATTTCTATTTCTTTGTTGAAGTCTATCGAAGAAGTGTGACATTCTATGTACTATATTCGAAGGTAAGAACAAATTTCACTTTAAGCACTCTTTAAACGATGTTAGATGATGATATATACTACACGTTATTAAATGAAACTCCACACCAACAACATTACCTCTATAGGCATATGGAAACCTACATGACTAAATTTAGTTTTTAAAAATAATCCAACGGAGATTTCCCCCACAGAATCGAGCCCTCTCAAGTTCTATTCGAGGCTCCACGCTTATTAATCAATGTACGTCTCAAATTCATTTTTGGTGTGATCTCCAATAAATTAAATTTTATTTCGGTTACTATTACTCAAAATGATTCTCCTTCATTTTGCATGTAAGGTTTTTTTTTTTGGGTTAATGCTCTTTCCCTCCAAATTTATTCTCTGTCTCGGGGTACTGCAACGTGATGTCCCGACACCCTTTTATGTAACATATTTCTGTGGGGCCAAATACCAAGTGTATAAACCATGGAAATGTATGATGTAAATAAATTTGGGGGCAAACTTGACGGTGCCTGATACCATGGAATAAGTACTCCTCACCCTTCTTGAATCATATCTTTTTTTTTTTTTTTTTTTGGGTCCATCGGAAAGCAAAGAACAAAATACAACATACAACCAAACTCGAAGAACAGCAGCGCAGCGATCAGCCCAAAGCCATTCAAGACCGGGTTCCAGAAAAGCTAGATCTGCATCCAACTTCCACCGCCGCCGGGGTCTTACCCATTGCCGCCGCCGACGTAGCTCCGCTGCTGTCAAAACCCGTCTGCCTGTCCGCTAGACTATATGTAGAGTTGACTAATTTTTGGGCTTCGTAAAAAGGAGGACGTCAATCGTGGGCTTAAGGAAAGAGGGCTGGACTACACGTCCAAGCACTACACGAACTGAACAATATGTGCACATTGGGGGCCCATTAGTCGAGTGCCCTTACCATTCCTCCTGATATGTTAATGCCCGGAAAGAAATGAATATGTATTTGCAAAATGAAGTTCAAATTTTTTTAATTGGTTAACCACTATCAATCTCTCCTCACTGCTAGATTCAAATTCCACTTCTCTCTTTACTGCCGATACTCTTCAACTTATAACACTAATCAATATGCCGGAAAAGTAAGTCTTTTGCAATGTCTTGTAGAACCGATTTGTAAGAGGTTAGCACATCTGAGATCAACAAATTGAGCGATTCAAATTGTCAAATAAGACTAATGAATTTTATCTGGAGTCAAATTACATGAGAAAAGTTAATATGAGAGGATTATTTTTGGGATAATGATTCTGACACTCCACTTTCATATAATTGCACTCTTAAATTCAAATACAAATTTTGGAATGCAACCATAAGAAAGTGGAGTGTCAAATCATTCTCCTTATTTCTGTCTCGGATCTCAGTTTTGTCTTTGTTTTTGTTTTTTTGTTTTGTTTTGTCTATGAGATGTGACAGTAAAAGATTAAGAGGTGATATAACGTCTCAAAAAAAAAAAAAAAACCGTAAAGACGTACAATACATCCCACAATGGCATCGATTGAATCATTTCCTATTTCCACACATTTATGTGAATATTTACGTATTTGGGCTTGTTTCTAAATTTTTTGATTTAAAAAACCACTAGAGATGAGAGAATCTCCAATCCACTGGATAGAAAATGGGCTTTCTTAGCTACAATAGCTGGCTGAATAAATTTTTCAAGGCAAATTCTAAAGACAGTATTGGGCTGACATTAAAATTTAAAAATTGTATTGAAATGTATAATAATTGTATGGAAAAAGTGTGAATGTATATAGAAAAGTGTGAAAAATGTACAAGAATGTGTGTGTTTTTTGTCTTCATGTGTACTAGAACAAACCTTTTCTCAATGCTCCAGCCGGCTCTCTAGTCTCTACTAGGCTTGATTATTTGCCTTGGTTTTTTTAACGTATTGATTGGTGGAAAAATCGAGAGTAATTACTCGAAGTGATCTTGCTATAGTGTATGTAGGGCTGCAAATGAGCCGAACAACTCGCGGTTCAGCTTGACACATTTATTAATCCAGTCGAGCTCGAGCTCGAAGTTTTGGGCTTGTTTACTAAACGAGCCAAGTTCGGCTCGTTTTATAGGCTCAACTTGTTTAAAGAGACTCGATAAATAAATTAGTCGGCTTTTCGAATTTAAAACAAACATTTACCGTACTGCCTGACAAGCCGAACACTACAAAACTCGGCTCGGCTTGTTTGCAGCACTAAAGTGTATGTATCATTGTATTGATGGTGCACTACGCCTAGAGATGAGCAGGCCTGGCCAGCCAACCAACCAACCAAAGAGGGCCAAATACTCGTACTATTTGTAGCTCTCTGCAACAATGGATCTCATCCCCTCTTTCTTGTGTGTGCTGCGTGGTAATCAAACTTGGGATTCCAATTCAAAAATTTCACCGTACAAAAGATTCTGCCTTAGTGGCGCGTATATTGCGATAAAAAGCAGCACAACAGCTGTCCACTGTTCGTCTTCCCTGCCTCTTTCTCCCGAAAAATTTCCATCAGAGAGATAGTCACCACTCCACTCCACTCCACGCAACAATGGCGGCATCAGCTCTGAAGCTCCTTCTCCTTTCCCCCAAATCCCTCCTCTCCTCCTCCTCCGCCTCTCGCCTCCTCTACACCACCGCAGGCAAACCATGGCCCCCTCCTGGCTTCGACACCTCCCTCCCTCCCCCCCGCTTCCGCCCAATTCCCCAACCCTCCTTCGCCTACGGTACCTCTCTCTCTCGATTCTGTTCTATGTTTTTTTAGGTGCCCTACAGTTTTGAATGATTTACTGTTATTGCCAATGTGAGGAGTAAAGTTGCAAAAATAGATTAAGAAAACCTTATTCTGCAAAACCAAAGCCCTAATTATTTGAATCCTAACAAAAATCATTTTTTATTTTAGCTAGTCAACCTGCAGATTTCTGTGGTTTTCCTGCTTCCTTGGTCTTCATTTTAGTTTCTCTTTGGCAATTTAGATTTCTGTGGTTTTGCTTCCTTGGTCTTCATATTAAATTTCGCTTCCTTGATTTCTGTGGTGACTAGGGCTACGAAACCTTTTCTGTAATGAAGTGTATATCTGATCTGTTCATATTCAATTTTGCAAGTCTCTGTTTTGTATGCTTTCTGTTCTCTATTTCTCTGTTCATCGGTTCATACTCTATTTTGTTGTGGTTAATGGATCAGAAACGGAAGAGGCTCTGCACGTAAGGGAGGACATGCCCGGGGTCGAAAAGGAGGGCGTAAAAGTGATCGTCAAACCATACCTGCTGTTGTTGAAAGGCGAGCGAAAGATGGCGAAGGAGAGCGGCGACCCGGATGGTGTCTTTGTTTATGGCTACTACTACAATATATGCGAGAAGAAATACCATCTGAGCCAAGTTAAGGCGTCCTTCAGGAACGGCGTGTTAACCGCCGTGATTCCCAAGGTTAAGGGCTACGTATGTGATACTCCTTCTTGCATTGGCCGCCGCCCTGACCTTGACTAGGAGTACTTACTACTTCTGCTGATTACTAATGTGAATGAGTATCCAAATTAAACTTGTTTTTGTTTCTTGACATGGGAAATTTTGATCGATGTTTTGGTTATTAATGCTTGGATTACTACTTGTTTTGCTTATTCTTGGTTCACCTGATTCTGGAAGAGTGATGATGCTTGCTTCACCTGATTCTGTGCCTATTGAGTATTCATAGTGTAGAAAAAATTTTGGGTGCCGAATGGGTACCACGTGGCCGAGCCTACATGGTACCCGAACGATGCACCCGGGTTGTTCAAAAGTGTATTGGATTGCCCAAATGGAAACTCTCTCTCTCCCCTTCTCTCTCATGTTCCATAATTTGACCGTCCAAAATCGAAGTGGACCGCCCAGATCGTGTGTGCGGGTATCACGTGGTACCCTCTCAACACTGAAAAATTGATCCACAATGTAGGTCATGATCGAATTAGTTAACGCGCAGTCCGTACAAAAATTTATTGGTATTACCTGAAGTGCACCTCAAATTGATGGAATTGGGGATCCTGTAGTGTGGAGCCGCACTACTTTTGAACCGTTAATCGCGCAATCAATGGTCTGAATTTCATCTCGGCACTTGCATGATCAGAGTTGTTCATTGCCGAGATGAAATCCAAGCCATTGATTACCGAGATCAATGGTTGTGATGCTGCACACTATGGGATCGATCCCCAGATCCCAA
Source organism: Vaccinium myrtillus (assembly GCA_016920895.1). Lineage (NCBI taxonomy): Eukaryota > Viridiplantae > Streptophyta > Magnoliopsida > Ericales > Ericaceae > Vaccinium > Vaccinium myrtillus. Next base: position 32,625,965 of record CM029279.1, read on the forward strand.
ATTGATACTTATGAGACAAGAAAAATTAGCATACAATCATGATAACCTTATTGCAGATCAGAATCATATTGATTGCATGGAAAAGCACTTCATTGAATGTTATATGGAAGCATTTCACATAAAAAAAAATCAACTTCCCTAGCTATCGCATTGACAAGCATCACAAAGGAGTAAAGGACATTTGAGGTTGTTTTGGCCTGCTCACATTTTCTGGATATCCCCATTTTATTAATTAGCTTCTTTCTATATATAGAAAATATAATTGGGACTAACCATATTCTTTACACTGCATGTTGATGAAAAATTATAACAAAAATATAGAAAATTGATTTTCACACCCCCTATAAATGCACTCCATTTTTTTTTATCTTGTAGTGCATTTTTTCGTTTAATTTTGTCATTGAAAGACACAAAAATGAGTGCATTTATGAGAAAATAACCGTGAAAAACACAACCCAAAATATGAGTAGAAAAAAGGAGTGCGAATGATACAAAAGAAAGTGCATAAATCACTACTCAAGATATATACTACTTCAACTGCTATGATTTTGTTCTTATCGGTGTTTCGAGTACATATATAATTGGGATTGAGGGATCATGTAGTGTACAGCCACACTACACGTTTGTAGAGCGACCCAAAACTATGTCGTCTTGGGCCTGCGAAGGGTACATGACTTAAACCCTCAAAACTACGTCTTTTGACACACACACATAAAAAACTGAACATAAGCCCCCTGTTTTACAGATTTTTTTTCATAAGCCCCCAATCCAAATAATTGAGTCCGTCCTTATTTAGATTTTTTGAATATTTACTAGTTTTTAATCAATTATTTTTGGATTATTGGTTCAGCTCGACGAGAGAGAAATTTAATATATTAAAAAAATTTATGATATGTTTTTTTAAAAAAAAATTCCACTAACGAAAAAAATTTCAAAAAGTCTGTCTGTTTTGGATTAATTTTGCCTTTGGTAAAAAAAAAATAATTGTTTGATGGATACTTTTTTACATTTTAGATTTCCTTCGTCGGGACGAACTAATAATTTAGAAAAAAAAAAAAAAAAGATGATGCAAAACTAACAAATGCGAATATTTGTAATAAAGACAAAAAAAAAAAGTAATTTGGCTCAATTAGCAGCAAAAAGAACCAAGTAGTTGACTGGCTTTATTAGTGCTCCGTTCCTTATTTTTAATAAATTAAGTTGGAGGGCTGTAACTTAATTTCCGATACTACAAGTACTGTTTCCTCTTGTCAACAATGTTTCTGCTACTTATTAAGTTAATTAAGACTGAATAATTTGAAGTTTATCATTTTATTTAAAGTTAATCTTTTTATAAATATATTTAATTAATGCCTTCGAAAAATGGGGGCGTTACATTGCCAACATGCAAAAAAACCCAAATTGAACGTGACTGGATTGTAGTGTGAAAACTGAATCAAAATTCACATGATCACCTCAAAGGGATTTGAGGCTAGAAAGCATGCAATTCTAGGAAGTAAGAACCCACAGAAACCTTAAAAATACAAGAATACTCCATCAGATTGTGCCGAATAATCTAAATCTAATACTAGTGTGATAATAATCATATTAATTCCGTAAAGACTTCATTAAAAAACATAAGGAATCATTTCATACAAAGAATCAACTTCCCGATCGCATTGACAAGCATCGCATTGGATATCATCATCATCGTCGCTTTCCCACCCTCTTCTTCGCTTGTGTTGATCGTCTTTCATTGTGCAACAAATGGGTCTTTCTTTTCCAACCGCGAGTGGATTTGTTGTGAATGGATTTCGTACCCAAATCTTTCTCAGGATGGCCTTCAACTCCTCGCGACAATTCCTCAATTTTCTCGATGCTCTTGCCTTGTTCTTTAGGCCACTCAGAGTTTTCATGCCTTGTTGTTTGATCAACTCGCCCCCGCTAAACAGTGAGATGATGCCGAGTGTGTACATTGCTCCATCGTGTCCCGAATTTGCGGCTTTTTGCAAATGCTCTATACCATACTCTAATCTCATAAAACTGAAATAATCTACCTACAAGAAACCAAACGTTTAACTGTATTCAGTATTTTATTTTTTGGAATTTTTATAGAAGAAGTGTAACATTATGAGTACTATATTCAAAGGTAAGAACAATTTTTACTTTTTGCACCCCAAAAAAAAAAAGAAGGAACAATATTTAGTTTAAGCACTGTCTAAAACAATGTTAGATATGTTGATACCACGTGTTAATGATATTCCACACGCGCAATATCATCTCTATATTCATTAATTCCCGAGTACACTAAAATAGTCACATAGAAACTCGGATGACTAGATTTAGTATCCAACGGACATTTCAACCTCAAAGTTCGGCCCTCTCAAAGTTCTATTCGATGCTCCGCTCCTATTAAACCATGTCCGGCTCAAATTCATTTTATTTTTTTTGTGATCTTCAATAAACTAAACTTGATTTTGGTTTCATTGGCTAATTCAATTACTATATATGAGCTAGAGCATTATTATTAATTTACTATTAACAGTACTTGCTTACCACTCCTTGTCTATACAAGGCTTCGGGGTTTCCACTCTCCTTGCACTTGTTAAACAAGAAATAAGCTTCTCTGCTAATGCGCCATGGGAATATTTGAAGTTCCTCAAGTGATATTTGCTGAAATACAGAGCTATCCTTGCTTGCTTCATAGAAAGCCTTGCAACTGTAAAACAAAAAAATGAGACAAATTAACGAGCGAATGAGGAAATATAACACCGATCGTAGTTTAAAGAGGAGAGTGAAATTAAAGGAAGGTAATTGTGTTTTGTATAAACATATATACCAAATACCTCAACTTGGCATTGAACAAGTCTGTGAGTGAATAGGCAGCTACTCGAGCTAAGACTTCTGTAAGTAGCTCGTTCGGGAGAGAGTCGACGGGTGCTTCCTTTGATCTACTTCTTCTTCTTGTTCTTCTGGTTGTTCTCATCAACTTTGAGCAGCTATCATTTGCCATTTCCACAGAGAGTACTGAAAGAAAGAGAGAGGGGAAGGAGCCAGGAGGGGTGGTGCTTCATGGGGTTTTTATGAACAGGGGAGTTCTGTGCGTACCTTTTGAAGCGAGGTACTGTAACATTTGTACGAGGACAGAGATATTCTGCTGAAGGATTGAAGCCGTATATGCCTCTTTGGGTTACTGAATATCAATGTTTTAATTAAAGGCCGTTACCCAATAGAATTTTGGTACTCGGACATCGTTATTTACTTGTGTATCGGAGCCGATGTTGTCTGATATGTGGTCGTATCACGGATATCGTTACGTCAATTTAACACTCGAAACGCAACGTAATGTGATGTTCACGGTCATTTTCATTTTACAACCGCAAAAGCATTATCCCCAGCATTTCAGTATTCTTGTATTTTGAATTTATTATGTAAGTTTTTAAACTATTTTTTCACGTATGTTGTAAGTAAATGATTATGCTGCATCAATTACTTCGGCACAATTTTGAAGTGAAAAAGTCATGAGCATCTGATAAGTTTCATGCATGCATGATCATGAGTCATATATTTCTCAACCTTTAATTGTCAACAGAATTCAAAATGCATGTGTAGGAAGGTTAGAATGCAATATGCATGAAACCTGAATGGATCCGGGGATCCTGTAGTGTACTGCCACACTACAACTCTGTAGTGCGGCACACGAACCGTTGATCTCGGCAATCAACGGCTCGGATTTCATCTCGGCAATCAACGGCTCAAATCATGCAAGTACCAAGATGAAATCCGAGCCGTTGATTGAGCGATCAACGGCTCGGATGCCGCACTACAAGATTTGTAGTGCGACAGTGCACTACAGGATGCCCTCTTCCTGAAACCTGTACATTTGAAATATATTCTTCTCATGTCTGCTACAAATGAAGGGTGAAAAGCTTTTTATACTTTACTTTTGACCAAAAAAAGCTGCTCCCTCATTCTATTACACTTAATTTCAGAGTTATAAAAATTGGCCACCTAGGCCGACTAGTCCTGCCTAATCACTTGGCGGTGGTCCGGCTCCTAAATTAGGAAGCTAACTAGTCAACGCCTATCGAGTTTTAGAACATTGTTTAATTTTAAATCGTCGTAGTATTTAATGAAAAACATGGATTATTGCATGTGAGGGTTTTTAGTACCGTTGCACAATAAATAGAAGAAAATATATATTTTTGGTCGACTCAGATGACTCAGATATAGAGTGTGAATTGTTTATTTTTTAAAATCACCTAGAAATTAGACCAGGGTATTCGAAACCTATGTAGAATGTTTTTGACCTTCCTTATTATTGTCTTCTCTCCCTCCCAAAATTTTTTTTTTTTTGGGTTAATGCTTTTTCCTTGCAATATTTATTCCATGTCTCAGGACACCGCAACGTGATGTCCTAACACCCTTTCTTATAACATACTTCTGTGAGGCCAAGTACTAAGTGCATGAACCCCACGAATATATATGATGAAAAAGGATATTGGAGCATAACTTGACGGTTCCCCGAGACGATGGAATAATTACTCCTCTCCCTTCTTGAATCATCTCTGTTCGCTAGACTATTTGGGCTTCGTAAAAAGAAGTACGTCAATCGTGGGCTTAAGGAAAGAGGGCCCTGCACGAAATGAACAAGATGTGCATATTGGGGGCCCATTAGTCGATTGCCCTTACCACTCCACCTGCCCGAAAAGAAATGAAATATATGTTTGATTCTATGATGCTTGAAAAGAAAGAGAATGAAAGGAATAATAGTAATTAAATGGATTGACTGAGTGAAATGAGAAGAAAATCAATACGTATTGCAAAATGAAGTCCAACTTTTTTAATTGGTTAACCGTGGGGATGAAAAATTTCAGGGAATCGGGGGAGGTGTTGTGCACTCCTGTGCTGCGCACCGTGTTGTGCGCTCCTCGGCCGTTCGATCGTGTTTTGGACGGCTCGAATGTGTTTTGATTTTTACCGACCAAAATAAATCACTGTATGACTGTATGACTTGATAGATGGAAGGTTGGTTGGTGTAATTTTATTGCTTAATCCAACTGCCAAAACCCCCTAATAAATGATAAACTTCATATCACTTCACGGACTAACCTTACATTTATGTTGTACTAGTAGCCTCACCTAAAATGAGAGACAGAAAGAGGGGAGAAAAAGCTTCTTCATTCTACTAGCCATATGCAGACTAGCCATATGCAGGATGATCCCCCAGAGCATCCTCATAGGGGATTCAAATCCCCCTGATGGATCCTTTTTTTTTTTAGCGAGAAAAAATAGAAAGTATATTAAACTCAAAACCACCGGCCACAAATACCGGGTACAAACAAAAACTGCCGGCCACAAAACCACCAAAAAAAAACCGGCTGAAAACCACCGGAAAAAGAAAAATACAACCGGAAAATACAAGAAAAGGAAAGAAACGCCGCCGCCGTCAGAAGCCCGGATCTGAGCCCAGATCCGGCTCCCCCGGGTCAAAAAATCAAGGTGCGGTCACCCACACCGGACCGGAGAGGAACGGATCCGGCATGAGGAGTCTCCGGTCACCCAAACAGGCGTTCAGAGGAGGAGAAGAGGAGGAGGACGAAGGTGGAAGGGGGTGGAGGGGGAGGGGGAAGGGGGCGGCCATGGAAGGGAGCTTCTCCCTCTCCTCACTTTCTCACTCTAAACTCTCTCTCACCTTTTAAAATCATCGTGATGGATCCTTTGTTGATAGGTTATACTTTGTTCATAGACAATTTGCAAAAATTCTAACTTTGCTACAGTGCCTCAAGAATTCTAGTAAGGCATTGTTCATAGGTTATCCCTTGTTTTAATATTTTGCTTATACCTTCGGGTCTCGCATGTGCCATCCCACTTCCCACATATGCCTCAAAAACACATTAGGTAGCCTTGTAGTGGTGTTTTCTAAGCTGGATATTTGGAAAATACTCCTATCAATACCCTTGCAAAAATTAGCTCAATCGGATATGAGTCACCGGTAGGAGTGTATTTTTAGAGATTTTCATCTTATGTACCATACATTGTATATTTTCAAAAAATAAATTCACATTATAATTTTTTAATTTTTTCGCCAATAATATTTGTAAGATAAAAAAAATGTTTTCAACATTTGTAATTATTTTAAAAAGTAGGAATAGAAAGAAAAAAAATAGTTTAATAATGTAAAGTTATATTAGAGAGTCTGATTCTGTGTGATTTCAAAAAAGTGACTAGCTAAAATATAAAATGTGTTTTTAGGTTAAATTTGATCCAAATGTTACTGAGGTTGATAAGAATGCCCAATATGGGTGCCTAAGAGCATCTCCCTTCAGTAAAATGAGAACCAAGTTACATTTGGAGATCCATGTTAGCAAAAGGAACTCAAAGGGAACTCTTGCTACAACGTTAATGGTAGCTCTCTCACTTTTTGCCTTTGATAGTGACAAGCATATACCGTTTTACGAACAATATGGTCATATTTACAGCAATTACCCATAGGATGTGCTAGCGCGAACTGTCTAGTAGTTGGTTCCCTCCGAAGGGTACCTCCTCATCACTGGAGCCCGTGTGCGAGTTGTATTGGGTAAAGCCAATTATTAGAGGCATCAGAGGCACAATCCGCTCAATGTCCTCGACCTATTCAGGTTGGAAGAGAGAAATGACTATTCAAATTGTCACGTCATCTTTTATGATAGCATGATTGGTGAATTAATTTATTTCTTTGGCAAAGTCTTTCTAAAGTCGAAAGAGCAATAAAAAAATTAAAAACATGAAGAGTCTGGAAGAGTGGACTTCTCTAAAAAGACTATTTAACTTGTCATATGTGTCACCAAAATTAGTATAGAAATTTGCTACCTCCCTTGGAGTTATTTTAAAGAAAAAAACATCAAGACAAAGTCGGTTTTTATGTTTAACCTTATTCTCTGTATTTTAGGGAAGCTGGGGGTGCTGCACGGTGCAGCGTGTTGTGCACGCACGGCGCGCCGCCGCACTTTCGGCGATCCGAGACGTTCACGTTAGGATACCTCTCGTTGAGTACTATAAGTGTTTAAAAAATCAACTTGGCCCGATATCGTTAAGTGCCTAATCGGAACACAAATAGATTGAAATGAAATGGAACACAAAAGTACATAAACACTGGATCCAAATCAATAAACCCATTTTTTTCAATCTATTTGTGTCTGATTAGGTACTTAACGATATCCGATCAAATTGATTTTTGGTACACTTATAGTACTCGACGAGGGCTATCGGGTGAACGTCTCGGATCGCCGGAACTTGGCCGGCGTGGCAGCGTTGTGCGGCTGCACAACACTTGGCTGTTCAAACATATTTTGAACGGCCCAGAATTGATGGGGTAATTTTGCCCCCAAAATTTACCAAAATGTCACCTCCAAATCTGAACCGTCCAAAACATATTTGGACGACTTGGATGGGGTGTCAAGCACCAGATGTCCCTACCCTCTCCGTATGCAAATTCTTCTCACATTTATGGGATTTGCATTTGTCGTTACGAAAGGCAAAGAAAAACAAAAAAAGGAAACTTCTATGTGCTTTCTATCTCATGATCCAAACTGGGCTGTACCACATGGTATAGCATATACAGGTTAAAGAATTATTGACACGCAGACAAGTCTAGAAATGGATATATGCGCAGAAAAGGACATAAACAAAAGAATAATGATACAGACACACCCTTTCAGCCACACCCTCACTCACATGCGGGTGATCCACATGTGAGTGAGGGTGTGGTAGAGTGTGGCTGAAAGGGTGTGTCTCTATCATTTTTGTAAAGGAAATTGACGAGACGAGTAATTTGATTCAGACATGCATTTGCCGCACAGCCAAGAATGTAAAGTGACACGTGACCCTCGACCGCCAAACCCGGATTTGGGATTGCTGTTGTGCACCATCCGAGCCGTCCGTTGCTCGGATGGACCAATTTCATTTCATCTTTGCATTGCGCGACAACGACAGTTGGATTGCAAAGTCTTGAGGTGAAATGGGCCATCGAAAGAAGAACGGACGGCTGGATGGTCTGACAACGGAGGGTGGTGCGGGGGCTGCACAGCAACCCCGTGTCCGCCAAACCCCTTTCAAACCCAAAAAAAAAACCCCTTTCAAACTGGACCAGCTCCTTTCATTACGATTAGTAACTAAATCAAGATTTGGATTCGGAACTTAAATAATTGGGAGAAAAAAAAATTATCCGCTAATATTAAAATCATTGTATTTATTACCCAAAAATAAATGTAGACAGAGTGAAACTCGGCGTACTCTCAAATTACGAAAATCGTCTCAAATTGATTTAAAACCAAATTTCAAAACAAATTCCCTTCCAATGAATAAAAACGGAGTGTTTTTCATACCCCTAAATTGATAGCTACAATTCCTTTTTGTCTTTTACGTAGTAAAACATTTATGTGTAAAAGTTACTACCCTTACAAAAAAGAGAGTACGGATATCAATTTAGAGAAATGATCGATTTTAAGCTAATATTGGAGTTTCGCATGGTACGTAACAAGTGAGAATTTTTTTATTTTTCAAAATTGGGTGGGCACGCCCGGGGGCTGGCTTCCACTAGCCCTAACATAGTCACCCCTGTACCTTCTTTTTTCCCCTGGAAAACGATGGAGTATTTTATTCAGAAGAATGACGGCCTAAGGACCGTATATCACTAAGGCCCCGTTTGGATGGGGGATATGGCCCCCTGATAAGTTTTCACCCCTCCAAAACCATGGGTCCCACCTCTAATCCTCCGTTTGGCAACACAACAAAGCAGCCGGATAAGTTTTGACCCCTTCTTCCGTTATACCTCTGCAAGGGCCTTCTCCCGGATAACTTTTGGGCTGCCCTCACCCTCCCCAAAAGTTATCCGGGTGTAGAGGGCTGAGTTTTTTACTAGTACGCCCCTCCTTATCCCCCCCAACTGATATTCAACAAAAAAAATGACCGGATTATTTACCTGATTCTCGTCGGAGAAGTGGTCGGAAGACGCACATCAATGGCCGAAAATCGCAACCACCAACTGGGTTTGCTCACTGGTACTAGAAAACCCAGATCTGTTTTTCCATGGCCGGAAATCACCCATGGTTTTCTCGCTGCCATGGATTTGAGAAGGACTGGGTGAGAGAGTGAGTGAGAAAGAGAGAGGGGTTTGGTCGGATCTGAGGCACGAAAGAGAAGAAGATGAAAGGGCTAGAGAAAGTGTAAAGCATGTGTACCACGTGGATGAGTAAAAGCCATTGGTTTTATAAAATAATAGTAGTGGTAACTGATCTTTGTAATTTGTATATTGGGAACCAGTTTTTTTTTTTTTTGGGTAAATTGGGAACCAGTTGTCCATCACGTTTTATGGTAAAATTATACTTTTGAAATTGAATTTTTTAATTATTTATTTTACTATAACTTCATATTTCCCAAAAATTAATTAGATATATTGAGTTTTGCATTTATACACTTAATTTAATTCATAATCAAATTTAACACTACACAAGGGCAAAAGAGTCATTTAACATTTTTTCCATCATCCACCCCCTCTTATTTATAAAACATCCAAACCAAGTCAAAAGTTATCACCCTGTTTAATCCCCCATTCAAACCATCTATTTTTTTTATCCCCCTCCATAGACATCACATCAATGTGGGCCAACCCTCCAAAAATAATACCCCATTTTATCTTATCCCCCCTCTAAAACTTATTCCCCTGAAAATAATACCTCATCCAATCGGGGCCTAAGGGCAAGATAAGGATTGTTTAGCCACGAATGGGCTACCCTAGCACAAGATAAGGAATATTGCTTAGCTAATGAATTGGCTACCCTATTACATTCGTTCGCTATCCTATTACATACATGATAAGGATTGCTTAACTAACGAACGAGCTACCATACTACATACACTTTTCACATATTTAAAACAACAAGTGAAAAATAAAAGTAAAAGCTCTAAACAATTAGAAATAATAGAGCTAACAGTCTGAAAAAAGAGTTTTCATCCTTGTCGAAGGCTTGGACGATCTGAAGGGCATCTCCTTCTACTATGATATCTGTAAGACCATTATTCGCAACAAAGACAATGACCTCGTGGAAGATCAGTGCTTTAGTAACTCTAGGAGAAAGAAAACCAGTGATTGGTAACGAGAGAAGCCCATAATCCGCCCAACGGAGTAACAAGCCACAACACCAATGCCAACTTTTCCATTTGCATGCCTTGCTAATAACGCCATCCACATTCAATTTAATAACGTTATAGAAAGGAGGATGCCATACCGGATTCAAGGGAGAGTTAAACAATGCACGAGAAGATGGTTTGAGCAAATTAGCTTCCTGAAATAAAAAAACATAGGGACGTTGCCTTTTCTAAAACTGTAGTTCGCACTCCAAATAAGGCTATCAAAATATGCATCGTTGCAAACTTTTCAAATAAACTAGCATACAGCAAAGCTTGTTTTGGCCTAAAAAGTTAGCTAACTTATTTTTTCGTCTTTATTTGATTTTTTTTCTTGTTTTTTAGTTTTGCATCAACTTTTTGTGTATTATTAGTTCGTCTCGGCGAGAGGAATAAAAAAAATAAAATGAATAAAAACAAAAATAAGCCAAAAAGTCAACTTTTTACACTTTTTTCGATCTTATTCAAAATATTGAGAGTTCTATTCATAATATTTTACTTTTTTGGATTCCTCTCGCCGAGACGAACCAATAATACTCAAAAAAATCGATGCAAAACTAACAAACGCAAAAAAAAAAAAAAAATCATATAAATACAAAAAATTAAGTTAAGTTGGCTTTTTAGGCCAAACCTCACCTAAGAGACCATTCATCTCTTCGGCCTCCTTACTATTCAACATTCACGATCAAACTTACTCCAAAGTGGATTTACGTAGGGCGTTAGAGATACAGAAAAACTTTAAATATAATGATTATTTGTAACGTCGTCTCACAATCGTTGGGTGTCACCTATGTGTAGGTGAGTAGGTCTCACCTTGTGTAAAAAGGGCGTTGCAGTTGCAAATACTAGTTGTATTAGTAAAAAAAATTATCGATTAGACATCACGTAACGATGTCCGGAACGACTCCATAATTTAGTACTTATTCTAGTATCAAAGTAATTGTTCCTAGTCTACGCTTTATTCCACGTCATCGATTCTCCGCAACTTTGGTGGCAAAGTGGGCCCGGCCATGTTGGCATAAGAGAATATACTCCTACATTGCACGGAAGGAATTATGCCACTTGCATATGCGAATATTTTTGATAAATAACAAAAAGGATATGCGAATATGCTCCCAATATTGAATTCGGCCATCAATTTAAAGCCATATGAATTTGCCCACTCCTGTTCAAAAAGAAAAAATGAATTTGCCCACCTAGTTGGATTTACGAAAATAGCCCTATTCTTGTTTTGGAATTCCAGAGATACCTTCTTGGTGGGAATAGGCAATGTGGTGCTAAATTAACCAAATTGCCCTTTTCATTCATACCCTCTTTCGCTCATATAATTGCAGTCGTCCGATGTGAAAAATATTAGATCCAACGGTTCAAAGGACAATGCTACCCGTACAGAACATTTCGCAAAGAAAATGCACCGAGCTCCTTCGGGGACCCACTTTTGAGTCCCACACGAGTGATCCGAACCGTTCATTGTTCTTAAAACATTTTTCCGAGGGCCCCCCCAAATTTCAGCTCAATCGGACGGTTGGAAGTGCTCCAACCAAAGTCCCACCGTTCCAACCAAAATTTTAAGAACAATGAACGGTTCGGATCACTCGTGTGGGACCCAAAAGTGGGTCCCCCAATGCGATCGGTACGTTTTCTGTACCACTACTTCTGTACCCGTATCTTTATCCACGGTTCAAATAATTTGGTGAAGTTAAGTGTAGAATGAAGAATGTTAAAGTCTAGTGGGGCAATTGGTTGTCTACGTCACTGGTCATTGCTGTGTACCGATTCGAAAAGCAATTTTTGTTTGTCCACGAAATTTTAATGTGCAAAATTTTTCTTACCAAAATTAGGGGAATTCTCTTAATAGAGTTCTTAATATACTCCATCTAATAATGGGGTTGTGGGTCATGGGTTTGTCGCCTTGTGGGACTTTATTGAGGCCTAGTTTCCTTAATTGTCTATATGGGTTTTTTTTTTTTTCAAATGATAAAAGTTTTATTGATAGAAAAGACCATTCTCCGTCCTCAAGTTCAAATATTGGAGGCAATTTTTCCAAAATTCATAAATTGTAGACAAGTTTTTTTTATGAGAAACTCACCCGGATTGAGATAATGGTCCCAATTTCATGGAATTTGGACCCAAGTTAAGAAATATTGTCCCACATTGCTTAAGAATGGAATGGGTAATCATTTAGTAATATATGTTGGGACCTCTCCACTTATTGTCAATTAATTTTGCAATAAATATTAAGTTTCCACAAATATCAACTATTACGGTTTAAACTCAAGAGCTCTTTAATAAAAGTGATGTTGTTCACTTTGGTTTGCAAAACTCTCTCTCTCTCTCTCTCTCTCTCTCTCTCTCTCTCTCTCTCTCTCTCTCTCTCTCTCTCTCTCTCTCTCTCTCTCTCTCTCTCTCATCATACAATATATAT